>CAMOHE010048102.1:49152-60451 GCA_946598075.1 Artocarpus hirsutus
ACATAGATGTCGTTAATTATTGTTTCAAATGTCGTTAATAACATCTTTGTTGAAGATGTCGTTGTATGTACTTTTTAACGACATTCAAAAACTACATGTTGTAAATAATATGTCGTTAAATGTAGTTTTTCTTACAGTGTGCCAAAAAATCAAAATTTATAAAGTAATCTGGTTAACAAAAAGAGTTTGAAAATTATAGTGACGCAACACATATAGTTCAAAAATAACAATGATGAAGGCATTTGAGAACGTAGTCTAAATTTAAACTATAAGTAATGTAATATATAAGAGCTTTAAACTGTAATATACTTTTGTTTTACACTATTTACAATCTATGAGTTCCAACTAGACTGTCAGACCAACTTAATACTTAGCCTTTCTTTTGGACAACATTAGGTGAGGAAAGATAAGCCAAGAGGAAAGATAAGCCAATAGCAAGAAACACCAAAGCACAAACAGAGCAGGTTAAAGGAGACCTCACAAGGCAGATCCATTTACCAATAAACATTGTGATAGAATGCGGGTATGTATGTTTTGAGTATTTTTTGGACTCAATAGACTCAAATTTAGATTCGAGTATAAAGAATACTTCAATACATGTTTGTTTTCCCTAAAATCCGAATCCTTTGAGTATTAAGAATTTAAGTTTTCAGAGTTTTCATCCCCCCTAAACTTTAGATACTCGGATATCTCTGCTACAGTAAAAACTAAAATTCTCTCTTTTATATTTGAGGAAAAAAATCGTAACTTCTTCATTTGATATCTAATTGAGATGATTCTTTTTTCATTGTATTCCTAGTGAAGAGAGGAATAAATAATTAAGATCCATATTGCATATTTTTTTACGATCATTAACATTAAGATTTTATTAGATTTGTTAATTAATCAAAAACTATTTTCGCTATATCTTCAAACATAAATTTTGATTTTATTTCATACTCAGATTAAAACCTAAATGTACATCTAAATACCAATTCAGATAGTAATTTAAATCACTAACTTAAATCTTAATTTAAATCATATTAACTCAAATTAAATCATTAATTGAACAGACCAGCGTGTACATCAATTTAGTGGGAGGAAGCCAAAAACCACTTCTTGACAATTTTTTTGATCACATCTTTCACATCATTGCGACCTAATGCAATCCATCATACACAACCGGTTACGCTGGCCACCAGTTACGAACACACGAATAGGCTTTGGAGTCTATGAGCCCAAGTAAAGATGTCCCCACCTGACATTGGGCCTGGCAGCCCAAACTTATCTGGCTGGTAATTTTGTGACGAAATAATAATGGCCTTTTAGACACGTGGTAAATACTGAGGTTCAATTTTTCAACATTTTAAAAAATAGAAAACAATTAAAATTATTACAATAATTGTAATTGTATAGTACAAAATATCACAACATTATGAAAATACAATATTTGATGATGAATGGGATCAGGGGGAGATCAGAAACCTAAACAACAAGCTAGCTTTGTATTAAAAGAATGACATCATCATGATAGTTTTCTCAACTGAAATTTTTGTTAAATTTTGATTCCACCATATCAATTTTTTCATGAAGTGTAATTTCTACAAATTAAATATACAAAATGATCATCTTAGACTCCTTATTTAAAATATGTCTCCAATCTAATAATATCGTCAATCTGGCGTTTTTTATTAAGATAATATTTGGATGTGTATTTTTTATGTGGACGGTTATGAATTAATTTGTATAAATGATGCTAAAATATGGTTAATAAAAGGTAGAAGAGTCAATACAGGTCATTTGTTAACTTATGTACAAATATGACAACTTATGGGAATTTTTTGTAGAACAAGAATCAAATTTTTGAAATTGTTTGAAGTAAATGTTAGGTTTTGAAAATAAGAATTATTCTCACTATAAGTAAGGGTAAATAAATTTTTATTTACACTATAAATTATTTACTTTTACATAATTCTCTTTTATACTGTAAATAAGCAAATAAATAAATTGTTTACACTATAAAATTATTATCTACTACAAATATATTAAGACCTGCTATCTACTAAAACAACTTTAAAAAAAACAATTTACTACAATTTTCCTTTTCCGGTTACTTAAATATGTGTGTAACTAACTTGAGATTACCTTTTTCAATTGAGAAAACTAGTAAATGTGCATCCTAATTCTACCTTTTCCAATTTATGCCCTTCTCTTAAAAGCGTTTTTCCGTAAATTACATTTATAAAGGGAAAAATGAGATAAAAATCTTGTAATGATTAGTTGGGAAATAACATAAATTTTGTAGTCCCCCACTCACTCACCAAAGTCTCCTTTCCGATTTTCCGTATATAAAGAAAATGAAAAAAAATCCATGTATATGTAGTCGTTTTTACAAATCCGACAGTGGAATTCAATTTAGGACAATCATAGGATAATGTTGGGGAGAAAAAACCAAGATTAGAAAGGGAGAAACAACCGACACGCACAGGGACGGTGGCACCCACCACCAAATTAGCAGCCGTCCAGAGCATGGTAAAAATGCTCCAACGGCACCAGCGTGGCCCGCCGCCAAGCAGGCGTACCCCGCAAGAAGGCCTACAACGCCAAGGGGACAAATTCCTCAGAGTTGAACACCCACCGAAAGTATTGATGCTCCTGAAGATGGCGACTATAGCAACAACCAAACCCCTTTCAAACCAGATCCAACACTCTGGCCCCACCGATCTCACCCACCACCATCACCAATGGCAATAACACTGTGCGACTGAGGACCGCAGCTAGATCAGAAAGTCTGATGAACCACCCGGAGGCGACACTAGAGTCCGGCCCACTTGAGAAGAAGGGATCACGGCGCTAAGATGAGAAGGGTTTAAAGGGAAAAAAACCCTAAAGGGAGAGCGACGCTAATAAAAATTATATTTCCATCATTTTGTAAAATTATATATGTAAATTTCTTTTAAATTCTAGGCATCATCGTTATCTCTTTCATGTGAAAATTAGCTTCATTGTTTTAGAAAAGTGATATGTTTAAAATTTATTTTCAAAAAAGTAGTAATCCACAACTTCACTTGACTACAGTAAGATATGGGAAATCCTCGTAATTTTCAATTTTTAGATCATATTAAATTCATAAATTTAGAGCTTGATAGGTTGGTGTAGAGAATTATATATATATGCTACCATAAATTCTCACTCTATTGTAAATATGACTGAATTCTAAAATAATCATTATACCTTAGTATTTAAAAATCTGCTATCTATAACCTAATTAATAATTGCTGAGGGCTTGTATATTGAGCCTCTCATTTCTTGAATAACTTGTATTTAAGCTATCTAACTAAAATTACACAACGATCCGATTATATATTTATGTGTGTGTGTGTGTGTGTGTTTATTTATCAAGATGATGTAACATGAACTAAACATTAAATTAAAACAGCTGGATATAAAATCTCATTCTAGGGTCGAGAACATTAATACAAAATTATAAGTTATAAAAGTCTTTGGTTATTGCAATTGTCAGGCGATATGCCACCTGGGATTTTAGCCATTGGAGGGTTCAGATCTGAGTGGTGGAGGCTGGATTGGGCCATTGCTGGTATCGAAGAAGGAGGTTTGGTAGAGGTTGATTGAGTGAGCCATGGAAAGGAGGGTGGGTGACAGTGGCACATGGGATTGCTCCCCAGTACTGTGGTGTTTTCCTCTAGTGGGGGGTTTTTGGCATTTCGTTTCATAGTGGTTGGTCGTTGTGGTTTTCCTCTAATGCTCTTGTACAAATCAGGCCTTCGGACCTCGATGGTGGTTCTCTTACAGCTGGTTGGATTCAAATTCAATGGTTGAAGCTGCTCTCGTTTTACTATCTTTCTTTTTAATGTGTTTTGTCTTTTCAACAAAGGTGATGATGTTTCCACCTTGGTTGTAATCAATGAAGTGGTTTTCCTACCTTCGGTCTTGATTTGGATCTCTAGTATTGTTGTGTGTGGTGTTTAGATGGTAGATATAGTTCTATGTCAGATTGTATATGCCCTTACAAGGGTACTTTTGATTTTAGTTGATTAGTGCATGTCATCCATCGACTCTAATGGTTTCTTGTAATGAGCCGTTGATAAATTCTGTTCTAGGTGTCGAGCTCTATTTTAATTTTATGGCTAACTATTTGAATTGATGCTGTAATCTCCATCTAAACGCAGCCATTTATTAGAGCTCCTAATCGCTAGTAAATTTCTTTCTTCTTTTCTCTATAAATGTAGGTATTGCCGAACATCATTAAGGCATAGAGTTATTTTTTTCTTTTTTCTTTTTATCCACTTTTATTTTTAACACTTTTCTTAGCTGGTTTCGAATGATCTACACTAATTTGTTTACTATTCATGAGAATCGATCAAAGAATAGAAATACTTGAGCTCTGAAAAATTATTGAACATCTTTTTTTGCCTTCCTTAATAATCAACCATGTCATTTCAAAGTAGGTATATATTTTTTTTAATGGGGATTTCTACGATATGTATTAAAAAAATATATCGGTATGCACACCAACGGGCTCCCTCTCTCTTATGTTTAAAAATGTGATTAACCATCTTGAATAAATCCATATTGTCCAGCCAAAAAACATGTCTAAACTATAGCTAACTCCCCTGTTTTCTTGTCAAAAAACCCTACTTAATTTGTTCTAGAAATATATAAAAAAAAATATTTTGACTATATTCAATGGCTAGAAATATAACTATATCAAGACGTAATCTAATCAGTTTATTATAATAAAAGGGGGACTGTTAGGATGAAAAAAAACTATTTTTTTCTTATTTGTTGGGGTTTAATGTTAAGAGGTTCTTCTCGTGAGGGTGTGGCGCCACCCCCTTTCCCATTGGGTCCAAAGCCCAATACAGCCTCCGAGCTAGCTACCAAGAGTTGGACCCATGAGAGGCGGAGGCCATGCTACGTTTAGACATGGATGTGCACTAGGGCAGGAAAAGGATCCACCATTTGCTAGGGTGTCTTGGAGAGGAGGCCCTCGGTCTTCTATGCCAACAAGGAAGGAGATGGATCTTGCGGTTGGCAGTAGCGGCTCCCATGGGTGTCTAGGCGGATTTGCAGGATAGGCTTTTGCAACGGCAAGTGGCAGAAGGGAGGCAGGATTGCGAGGGAAGGAGGGGTAAGCTGGGGGTGTTGGGGCTCAGCTGCTGCCAAAGGAGGCCAGTGATCACTACAAGAAAAACTATATTTAACAACATATTATCTATGACATGTAGTTTTTGAATGTAGTTGAAAAGTACATACAATGACATCTCCAATAAAGATATCATTAACGACATTTGAAATAATAATTAACGACATCTATATAGATGTCGTATTAAAGGTCTCTTTTTAACGACAATAGTTTAGTGTCGTTAAATTATTTAACGACAAGTAGAAGATGTCGTCAAAGCTTTGGAGATTCTACGACACCCCTTATAGACGACTTGGTCAAGATGTCGTTTATAAGGGATATCGTGGAATCTCCAAGGCTTTAACGACATCTCTTACTTGTCGTTAAATAATTTAACGACACTAAACTATTTTCGTTAATAGGAGACATTTAATACGGCATCTATCTAGATATTGTTAATTATTATTTCAAATGTTATTAATAACATATTTGTTAGAGATGTCGTTGTATGTACTTTTCAACGACATTTAAAAACTACATGTCGTAAATAATATATTGTTAAATGTAGTTTTTCTTGTAATGGATGGTCAGGGATCTTTCCTAGAGGAGCTGTCCGACATGGTCAAAGCTGGCTTTACTGGTTTGGAGATAGGAATGGGAGGGGAAAGCTGCAAAGAGGTGGATCGCCTAAGACTGGACCAACTAGAGATCGAGCGAATGCCAGTGGGTTAGGTGGATTGCCAGATTCAAGGTGGTTCCTCCAAACGTGCAGTTCTATTTGTTTGTTGGTTTTGTTTTTGTTTGGTTTTTTTTTTTTTTAATAAAGGAGGTAGTCTTCCCACCTCTATGTTTGTTTTTGAATTGTACACCCACTGTTTAACAATGCGGTGTGTGGTTTTAGTTGGCTAGCAGTGTGTCTAGGCCAAATTGTCATAGCCCTTGCTTGGGTGAAATTGGTTTCGGTCGATTGGCTATGTCCATCAACTGCCATGGAGTCTGACTTTGAGCCATGGATGAACTCTGTTATTTGTGTCGAGCGGGTCTTCCTCTATGGTCTTGACGTCATCAGTTATCCCTATACCACAATTGTAAATTGATGGATTCAGTCTGTATCATCTTTGGTGCCTAGTGCACAGCTGTAATGAATCTTTGTCTATACAATTTTTTAGTAGAATGAAGATTCAATTATACACACATACATACATATATATATGTCGTAGAGGGTCCGCGACGTAGAAGACTTTCATGAACCAAGAAGTAACATTTGTGGGTTTCCCATGAAGTACTGAAAAAAAACATATCTCATCACAACGTTGAAAAAAAAGTATTTTCAAACCTTGCAAGTCAGTCAATACTTCGTTTTTTAGGAACTTGAATTTATCTTTGATTGCCATACGAATAGTTAATCAATAGGTCCCTATCCCTTGGAAACCCCTAAATTATTATCATAGATCCAACTAAAATTAAGTTTGGCATAAGTAGGTTTATGGCCCAAGGATTAAGTGCTTGTAATGTGTGATCTCAATGTTTCGTTTACTCCAGCATTTCAATTTACTAAATTAGTCAATTCAACAACTATATGTTACGATATTACTAGTCACAAATACCTTTTATCCAAAGACAAATCATATTAATCACAAGTACACTGGATCTATGTGTAGACCAGTGACCTTGTTTTTACGAAGTAAAAAAATTTAATTTTCTATTTAAATTAAACAAAGGAAATCATACCAAAAGTTAGCTTTGAGTGTTGATAAGTATAATTGTATTGTACGTGACTACCAAATATTTTATATGTTCTCATTATATGACTACATATCCTTTGTTAATCATTAATAGCTGCTATAGCACTTAAGATTTTATTTTTTTTTAATACAATAGCTCATGTATTGTTTGATCTAGTATTCATTATCTAGAACATAAGATGAACGTAGACAAGATTCTTAATATTCAAACACATAGTCTTTGTTTGGTATTATTGATTCCAACTAACAAGCAATGTAAAACTGATCAGCAGCTAAGTAAAAAATAAAAAATTAATATAGTACAAAGCTCACGCATATTATAATTTTTTAACCAACATTTTTAATTTTAACCGCTCGCTCGAATATCATCCTAGTAAACGCCCATGAGAAAAAATAACAATAATAAAACACCGTTCCTTGTCGTATGCACTCCCACAAACCAAACACTATCTAATTAAATTGTAATTAATACAACATGTACGTTGAGACTTCGAATGAGCAATATCAAACCGAGAGATGTGGTCACAGTTCTACAACTGTGAACTAGCTATAGCTAGTTTCTTTAGGGTCGCTGTTACAGCCGAACTCGCTAACCTATACCTTTTTATGACCCCCGAAAAAAGTTGAGGTTGGTTCACTTTACTACATTTAAGCCTTCAATATCAATCATTTTTGTCTTCAAACAATTAACTTTCACAGTACGTTTAAATTACAACAAAAACCATCATGGGATAGTTTGATAAGATATATAAAATAATTAGAAAAAATTACATTACATAACATAATTATTAGGGTCAAATTGAGATTTAGCAAAATTTTCAAATATTTTGAAAATTTCTTTAATTACATGGTAATTATCATAATGAATTGTTACAACTTGTGTTATATGTAATATTCTAATTCTACAATCATATATATATGTATATATCATTAACCTCATCTTACATATATATATATATATATATATATATATCAAGAGAGAAACCATAGGCTCAACATATATAAAATTGCTCTATGTACGTCCATAATCATGTGCAGGGGTGGAGTAAAAAAAATTAGTTATGGACAGAGTGTGTATTAACATTATCAAAAAAAATTAAATGAAGGAGATATAAAACTTTAAGGGGATGAAATAAAATTTATGGAGAGAAGAATACAATAATAGGGTCTTCTAAAAAAAGAATACAATTTTAAAGGGGAACTATAATTTTTATAAGTTTTATATACAATATTAAAAGAAAAAAGTTTGAGACATAACTGCCTGCCCTCGTTCTTGTGTAACTTCGCCTCTGATTCATGTATGTATAGCTTTATGATCATGTACATGATCATGATTATGTATGAACTTATTGGCCAACACATACACGTGTATATGTGTGTACGTACGTATGGACTTTTCAAAGATGGTGACCCTGATCAGGACATTTAACTAGTGAACTGGCTTGATGAGGGCAAGTCTTTGAGGTAGCGGGGCTTGATTTAGATCCTCTTTTAAGCAAATATTGTACAGCACTAAAGAGCTACAGCTCTGGCTCTAGCTACCCTCTGAAGGCTCTTCCAATAATACATGCCTTATTCATCAGATATAGCCAAAAAGACAGTAATTGATAATGCTATTAATTGCAAGATTAGGACCATGTGGTTTTTTTTTTCTTCTTGGGATTGGCCACCTGCAACATCAGTGCCAAGTCCCTTTTCTAATAGTATTCACCACCATGCCTTTGTGGTCATTGTGTGTGTGTGTGCGCGCGTGTGTCTATATATATATATATATACACATATACATATATATATGCCAGGTCGTGGAGCTTATTTTTAGCTGCATGGTTCAGGAAATGGGGCCGAAAAGCATGAATATAAAAGTTGTAACAGATAGAGAAAAAAAAAAAAAGAAAAGAAAAAAAAGGCGACTAGAGAAATAGTATTTTACTATTTATTGCTGACGTATTTTTATTACTTCAGGAGATTGCCATGTTGTAAAAACCTTAGGGGACAGTTTTGCAATACTATATCACTATCAATATATATATTTTAACATTTTGTAAGCTTTTACGCTATGCTAGCTCCTATGATTATTGGCAATCCCAATAGTATTTTACTGTTTAACTTGGATAATTCGTTACCAAATATAATAGCAATAATAATAACTTGGATTTGGTATGCAGATACATGTTAGGGGATAGCATTAAACTTAGCTCTCAATCTAGCTATAGAATAGATGTTGACATCTTGTAACTTATGATGCCAAAGAGGTATTTGTTATGCTACATTTATAGGAAGGAAAAGCCAAAATAAAATGATAAGTATGTACCTATCACACGTGGATTGGTATACAAAGTCTGTCAATATGTGGATTCCAAACTTATCGTGATTAATTAAAAACCAATGATTAGCATTGCTCTTTGTGTTACGTTACACATATTCAAAACCTAAACATTAATTTTATTTATCACCACTTATAATGTACACATACAGATGGCAACGGGTCGTGGCGTCGGCAGGTATGCTTCTCCATCCCTAATACCTTATTTCTTTGTCATCCCTATACTAGGGCAGACAATTTTGGTTACGAGTCGACGACACTATACGAAAATGACATGATATAGACGGATTTAGACCACACGTTAATTATTTGGATCATAAATGGGTTAGTAAAAATAATATGAAAATAAACGAGGTTGGGGATTCATACCAGCCCTTTTAACACACTTAACACTTTACATACCTAGTGGTATCATCTGTAACGCCCCCCTTACAGACGTCACAGATGTCGTTACATTCATTCCTTAATAGTTTTAAGTTTAAGATAAACTATATGATTGAAACTTAATTTGGAAAACATTCCCAGGAATCCATGCATACGTTTTTTTTTTAAATTAATATTTAATAACTTAATCTATTATAATAAGTTACTTGATCATAAACATCCTTTAAATAGTTTGCCAATACCATTGTAAATTGAATAAACTTTTGAAACATCTTTAAAAATCTACATAGATAGTTCGGCAGGCTAAACTTGTGACTTCGGCAGGCCGAACTTGATCGGCGGACCAATGTTCAACCATTGGCAGGCCGCCCGACGCTTTGCAAAACATGGTTTCAAAATCAATAAAATCGGCAGGCCGATATTGGGCAATCGACAGGCCAATTATTTCATCGGTAGTCCGACCAGTAATGGTCGGCAGGCCGACCGACTGTCAAAAATAAAAAAAAAATAATTAATTTTTAAACAAGTTCCAATACTTCAAGGTGCGGAAACAATATACTCAAAAGGAAAAAATATACAATATAGTTCATAAGTTTTAAAAACTTCTTTCTTGGCTTCTTCCGTTTTCAACGTATCTTGCATAGCTCACATGCCTTCCCTTGCCCTCCACCTAATCCATTATCTTCTTACCTTTATCTGCAATATGATATAAAACTAAAATAAGCTTAAGCTTAGTAAGTAAATTTTATATCTCATAACTTAAAAACACTGTGAACATCATCATCATATGCATTGTCATAATAGTGCGCTATACACAATTTCATAAGGAACATATCTTTCATTTCATTATCCATATTAAAACTTTGTTTATTTTATCTTGAGGGCCCAAGTGTTGCATCATAAATATCATTATAGGCATGTTGTCATGAGAGGAGAAGGATAGCTAATCCTAAACCAAACATGACATCATAACATAACATAACATAAGCATGGGTATGCAACACTTATTTAAGTGATACATATATATATATATTTTTACTTTTATACTTTTAAATACGTCAACATCAAACTTGCATAACTTTTGAACATCAAATCTTTAATAAGTATCATAAAATGAAAATAATCATAGAATCATCATAAATATCATCACTACAACAAATTTGAGATTCTACGACCTTTATTTAACGACCGTTTCTCAAAAACCGTCGTGATAAGGAAAAAAAAACGCGACAAGTTACGCCCGCGAAGACGAAAACCGTCGTGGCAGTGGCAGGAGCTACCACGACGGTTTTTTTAAAAACCGTCATGGAAAGTGGAAAGCCTTCCACGAAGGTTTTTGTAAAAACTGTCGTGGAAGGCCTTTCACGACGGTTTTTAGTAAAAACCATCGTAAAATATTGTACATGTTTGAAATTTTTAGTAGTCGCCAAAATTTAATCTTTCACGAAGGTTAAATTTGGGCGAAAAACTAAAATTTTCAAACCTCGGGGCCTTCCACGACGGTTTCTAGTAAAAACCGTCGTGGTAGGCCTACCACGACGGTTTTTACTAAAAACCGTCGTGGTAGACCTTCCACGACGGTTTTTACTAAAAACCGTCGTGAAAGGTAAGGCTTCCACGACGGTTTTTAGTAAAAACCGTCGTGAAATGTTCTACATGTTTAAAATTTTTAGTAGTCGTCAAAATTTAATTTTTCACAAAAGTTAAATTTAGACGGGATAC
>CAMOHE010048103.1:289-78827 GCA_946598075.1 Artocarpus hirsutus
CTACTCGTTAATTTTCTTTGAGTAATTTTACTATAACCTCAAGAGTTCAGTTTCAGGTTTTTAGTGGAGTAACACTGAAACTAATAAATTTAACACATTAATTAAAGAGTTTGATTAATTGTCAAATTTATTGGAGCTTGGGTTATAGGTCCATAGGTCCCCAATGCCACCTCTATAACACTATATTGGATTAATGTATAAAATAAATTATACATATTTAGTTTGGAATTATTGAATTCTGAATTAATTATTTCACACTTGAATTATTAATGTGACACAAAAAAATGTTCTCTGTGACACATAATGTAATGTGTTAAATGTTGTCACATTTAACTGAGTATTAGTCAATTAACTAATTGGTAATATTTGAATGATTTGATTATTTAAATATTATTTTCTAAAATAAATGATTTTTTAAAAATTTTAATATATATATATATATAAGATTTTATAATATATTAATATATATATATATATTACTTTTTTGAATTCGTTTACTTCTCAAACGTAAACGTTTATTATTATATATTATATATATATGTTATTAAAATCACGGTTGACGTGATTTCAAGGAAAAAAAAAACAGAATAGCGTTTTCGTTTACCTTTTTTTTTTTTACTTATATATATATATGTATGTGTGTGTGTGTAGTGTACGAATCACTAAGTGATTTGGGAAAAAAAAAAAGAAAGGGAAAGAAAGAAAAGAAAAAAAGAAGGAAAGGGAAAGTTAAAGGTTACAGCCCTGTAAAATATATCATTTTCCCATATGTGTGATATGGTGATTATTTTTCAAATTGAAAATCAATTGAAAAGTGACTAATTGCTCAGATATAAAAAGGAAGAGATAACAATTATCTCAAGAGTTTTTTGTTTTCATTTACATAACTTTTGTAAAATACTCAGAGAGAAAAACTGAAAGTTCTTCTCTAAAAAAAAGGTCTGCTATCTCTTGTGCTGAGTACATAGCAGATTCAGAAAAGTGTGAGAAAAATTCATTCTTGTAGTTTGACGCCTACTCGTCTTTCCATTGGTGTGGAGGCCTGGATTGAAAGATCGTGGTGTCGAAGAGGAAAGCTAGGATACCCTGATAGTCTTCAAAATGTTAGTAAATTTCTAAAGCTTTCCATTATTAATTAAAATTAAATATCTATTCCCAATGAACAAAGTTTTGATAAAATTTTTCTTTATCAATGATCCGTTCCTTCCACTGCATTTCATATTTTAAATCCAACATTTTGTTAGACGTGTTGGGCATGATTTGGACATGTCATATAATATTATTATAAGTTTCATGTTTACATTACAAATTGATAAAGTACCATTCAATGCATGACAATAGTTTTCTTTTACTATATTATTGAGTTCATATATTTTATATAAATAATTTGCTCGAAAATGTGCCATAAATAACTTGCGATGTTATGTAGTTGTGCTATAATAAGTACTATAGTCACATAATTTGTGATATTGAACTAATGTAAAATTTCAAAATATGCATTCATTATCATTGTTGAAAAGATCGATACCTTAATTCTCCAAAAGATGGGAAGACTTAATGCTAGTTTTTCGGTTTGTCAATCAGAATATTTAGTGAACCACATTAATTTACGTGACCGACAAGACCGGCCTCACTGGAGATTGGTCGATACATTTAAAAAATAAATAAAAAAAATAGAAGATTGGTAAGACCTGTAAGACTAACATCCTTCAATCACAATCCTACCATTCTAAAAACAAGTAAATAGTATAATTTTCGAAATAGGATTAGGTCAGTTTATCAAAGTTACAATTTAAATTACAGGACCGTAGAAATATTAGGCTAAAAAACTGAGACGATTAGTTCAAAAATTTTGAGAAGAATGAGAGGACAGATAAGACTGGTACCCATTATGCCCGATCTTACTATTCTAAAATGAAATAAATTGTATGATTTTCTAAATATGCTTATGACTTGATTATACTAATACTATTATAATATTAATGTAGCTAAAATAATAGAAATAGATATTGGAAAAATTTATTCAATGCCATAGCAGAATTTTTAAAAAAATTATATTTATCAGCCCAAACCATACTCAGGTTATTATGAATAAAAAATAGAATTCTAATTAAAATGCACATGTTAATGAATTGGAAGTAGCATGTCTAACTAATCAAAGGAAAATGTCAACCTTTGAATCTTCAATGCTATGACTCTTCCTTCTAGATATTGTATATGTGGGCACAACTCAGCAAATCTCACCGCAGACTCTCCTATTAGAAATTTGCTCTATAGCAATCTCTCCGATTTTTTCTCTCTCTAAAGTTGCACAATAGTAGTATGAGAATAAAAGAGTAGTGAAGGCCTCTATTTATAAAGTTGGTTAGAGGAAGTAGAGGTCTATCAAGATTAGAAAGAAGATTTTCTCTCTCCTCTCTTAGACCAATATGCCAATCATAGAGGGTCCACTATCATAGTGCACACCATCATATAAGGAAAGGAATTCAAATCTAGCCAACCACATTCTAGGATTCCATGATTAATATGTATCATCCAAGATAATTACAATTTAATAATTCTATTTAAATTAAAATTCAATTATTCATGACAACTATCTAATTTAAATAATTATAAATAATTATCCTATATCCAAATTCAAGTACAATTAGGATTTGAATTAATTATTTAAATACAAATAAATAATTATTACAAAATCCTTATAATTAAATTCGAATCAATATTACCCTAAAATTAATTAATTAAATAATTAAATTTAGAACCCCTTTAATAGGTACTAACAGTCTAGATGGATTGTGCCTAGCACCACACACAGTCTAATTGGAATGTTGGGCTTACACATTGATAAGTCCAATAACCCATTTGGCATACGCTCCTGTATTACCTGTGGTAAATTGTTCTATATAACTAGTTAAGGAATTTGTGAGCTAACATTGGGACCTGATGGACATATATTTATCAAGCTCCAACAATAACAGATTAATTAATCCTCGATTAATTATCTATTTATTTATTAACTTGGTGTCATTCCACTAAAGAACAAAAGCTGTACTCTTGATAATATATCGTCTTACAAGACTATATGTATTAGTCTTGTCCACGACCTCTCATGCAGATGTGTATCCTCATAGGGTATCCATAATTGAATAAAGGACTTAATTCTGTTTTACCTTCTAATTAGTTTATCTTAAAGTTTCATTATTTCATGTATTGAGAAAATTCAATGTATAAGAAATACAAATGAAAAATCATCTAGCTACTAGAAGTATCCAGATGACCAAAGCCTTGTTCTTTTCCAAATTCTTGAATAATGCCTTTGGGAGGATAACGTTAACTCTTTGTTAGAGAGCTATGAACTTCGTGTCTGTGGATTATGTTGTCATTGAATATAGATTGCATCTCCAACATGCCAATAATGGAGCCTTTAGACATCGAAACTCCTACCTTTGGCATATCAAAAGACACAAGTTATAAACACTAAGTCATGAATCCATTTCAAGATTAAGATCGCATACAGATGATTGTCAAAGTGAATTGATTTAAGATATACAGAATTATTATTTAAATCAATTACACTTTAGGTCTAATTTTGTGTGTGATCACGATTAGGTTTACTACACCAATGTCTCTATGATGGAGTCAATGCGCTCTGGTAGCGTAGATGAACTGTCTCCCCAATCAGACATAGATCCCTATCACAATCTTGTCATGTATAAAGTGCCTAGCTAAAGACATAGATTGCGGACTATATAATTTAGATTATTAATCATTGTCTCGTGTCTATACCATATATAAACTCCATGTATGCTTGACCCAAGATTTGGTTATAATAGCCATGGAACACATGTTTGCCTGAAATGCTTAAACATGATAATGAATGCAATATGAGGATCATTGTTAATTCATGAAATATTTGCACCATTTAGTTATTTGTTTAATTCAAAATGTCTTTAACTACAAGTAAAATATTTGTTGCTTAGGGCATGGATCCTAACAATCTCTTGCTTACCCTAAACGAGTAAATGTGACATATTGTACATCCCCATGCCTTCCACATGTTTCTCAAAGCTTCTTATGGTCAATGCTTTCATAAACAGAGTACCCAGGTTGTCCTTAGATGCTATCTTATAAACAGTCACTTCTCCACTCTCTAAATAGTTCTTAACTATATGTTGTTTTCTATCTATATGATTTTTTTCCTGTATTGTCTTGAATACTTGGTATTAGCTATAGATGTTGCATTATCATAATACAAGACTATAGGTTTATCCATAGCATGAATTACTTCAAGATCGCTAAGGAATTTATTAAGCCATACAATTTCCTTAGATGCATCGTTGGCAGCCACATATTCAGCTTCCAAAGTTGAGTTTGCAATACAAGATTGCTTGATATTTCTTTAGACTATGATGCCTCCACCAAGAATAAAGATGGACACATACGTCAATTTCCTCAAATTCTTATCTGCTTGAAAATCAGAATCTGTTTAGTCTAATATGTATTGGGTCTTCTCCAAAATACTCTAGCATATAACCCCTCCTTCTTGTAAGATATTTAAGTATATGCCTGACTGCTTGCTAATGTTTTGGCCCTAGATTCAATTGATATCAACTCACCGACCCGACCACATAACAATTATTCAGTCTAGTACAAAGCATAGCATACATAAAACTTCCTACTACTGAAGCATAAGGAACCTTTTTCATGTATTTTTTTTCTTCTGTTGTCTTTGGATAGACATCTTGAGAAAGACTAATTCTATATTGAGTAGGCTAAAAGCCTTTCTTGGAATTTTGCATTGCAAGTTTTTCAAGAACCTTATCTATATATATGGCTTGGGATAGAGCTATCATTTTGTTTTTTCTATCACGAAACAATTGTATACCAATAACATAATTAGCTTCTCCCAAGTCCTTCATGCCAAATTGTTTGGATAACCAAATTTTGGCTGATGACAATATCCCTATATCATTCCTAATTAATAGAATGTCATCAACATAGAGCTCCACTTTTCTGTCCTTAATGCGCTTGCACATGCATGGTATGTCAACATTTGTTCAAATCCATATGATTTGATCGCCTGATCAAATCTTATGTACGAGGATCTAGAAGCTTACTTTAGTCTATAAATTGACTTAAGCAATTTGTAGACTTTGTCTTCTTGTGCTTTAGCCTTCAATTTGTTTGGTTGTGCTATATAGATAGTTTCTTCAAGATTGCTATTCGAGAAAGTAGTCTTGACATCTATTTTTCATATCTTGTAATCTAGATACCCAGCTATGTATAAGAGAATGCGAGTAGACTGTAGCCTCCACTAGTAGAAAATGCTTATTTCAAGGAGGGTTTAAAGCTTAAATAGTTCATGTGATGGTTATAAAATCGTCATGCAATCCTCTATCGTAGTACAACACAAAGCTTACACGATGATTTTTTACCATTGTATAAGTGTGTTTTAGTCTAGTTGAGGTACGTTTTGGGGAATCTCACATGACAGTTTTGTCAAAAAATCATCGTATAAGATAGAGCTTACATGATAGTTTTGGAAGAAATTATCATCTAAGATGTAGATTACACGATAGTTTTTCCCAAAAAATATCGTGTAAGCTACTATTTTTCACTTTTTTTTTACAAAAACCATTGTAGAAAATTGGTCAAAATAAAGAAAAGAAGTTGAATTTCTGTTTTGCTATAGAATGGCCAATCCCTTTTTTATCCATTAATCCAAGGCCTTGATTACAAAATCACATATTTACATTTAAATTAAAATTTTTATAACACATTGTTAAATACGCAAAGTTTACAATACATCACATGTTCAAATACAGGAAAATTTCTATTATTACCTAAAAACTAGAAACCTATTTAAATAATTTGTTCACTCAATTCTAACCTCAAGTAAATCATCATTGGTGAAAAATTCCTTTCTTGCAAGCTTGACCATACAATTATGTCAAATTAGTTACTTATGTCAAATTATCAGATTGGCTAAAATTCGATAAGATCAAATAATTCATGTCTGTTTATCAGCTGAATTAATTTAATGTAAACTAATTCAAGAAAAACTTGTTGAATTATATGGAATATTTATTTTACTAAAGATTATCTAGATATGGTTGTTTTAATCAGATAACTTTTTTATTGGGTTTTTTGAATTAAAACTGAGACTTTATCCAAAGAATCTCAGGTGGAAAATAAAAGACTCGCAAGGATCATTTATCGTAAGTTCGGCCTGTCGATGGAGTAAGTTTGGTAGGCCGATCTACCAGTCCGGCCTACCGACCAAACGATAATCTGATCATGCGTTTTTTCATGATCTTACCAGATATTGATCCAGATTCAAATTTTTGAGCCTTATCTTATAAGGACTAACCCCTAGGTCCAACCTCTATAAATAGGGAGTGAGACTCATAAGTTATTTAGATTAGTTGAGAGATCAATATTGAGCACTCTATACTATGAGTCTTTAAAACTCACCTAAAGAGCTATTGTTCACAAATCACGAATGGTGGATCTGGGTATTTCTCATTTGGTTGGAAGGAGAGTCACCGGAGAAGAGCTATACGTTATGTGCCCACATGTACTCTAATCATGGATAGAGAATAACAAAGATGACTAGTTGGTTGAAGCTCTTCTAGAATGCCCTTCTCTTCATAGATTATGGAAGCTTTTCAGCATATAAGGTTAGTAAGTTCTAGTTAGTTTATGCATATAGCATGTCAAACTTGTGTTTTGAAAAATTCTCTAGTATAAAAAATTTTTAATTTCCACTACATACTATTTTTCCAATGGTTTTACGAGCCAATTTTGAAGGCCATTATTCAAAAGATAACATGCTGTTTGTAGTGCATATCCTTGAAGGGATAAAGGTAATGTCAAATAACTCATCATAGACTTAACCATGCCCAACAAAGTCTTATTCCTTCTTTCAGCTACGCCATTCTACTATAAAGTGCCCAACATAGTCAAATGGGATAAAATCCTATTCTCTAATAAGTGTACGGAGAACTCATCAGAGGGGTGTTCTCCACCTTGATCAAATCGAAGTGCCTTAACAAGTTTACCTAATTGCTTTTCTGCTTCAGCCTAAAGCACCTTGAACTTGTCAAAAGTTTTGCTTTTATGATGCATTAGGTGCATCCACCCATATCTTGAGTAATCATTAATAAAAGTGACGAAGCACTATACCATCCACATGCCCTGATGTTGATGGGACCATAAACATCACTAGACACAAGTTCTAGAACCCTTTGGCCTTATTACCCTCAGACCCAAATGGTCTTTTGGTCATTTTGCCCTCCAAACAAGATTCATATTATGGCATAGATTCCACCTCCAAGTGATGTAAAGGTCCATCCCTTACCAACCTTTAAATCATATTCAGGCTAATATGACCTAATCGCAAATGCCAAAGATAAGTCTTGTTAGAGTGAGTAGTTTTAAGCCTTTCAGAGTTATTATTAACCTTAGTGTTTAGCAGTATGTCCATCTGAGATTTAATAAAATATAGATTGTTTTGCATCCATCTATCATAGACAAAGAATTTTTTTTACGAATCACCACTTTATTATTAAAAGATATTGAATAAGAGCCTTTAAATAAACAAGCTACAGATATGAAATTCCTTTTGAGTCTAGGAACATGAAAACAATCTTTCAAAACTGAAATCCTATAATTATCAAAATAAAGATGGACGTCTCCTACTGCTTCAACTAACACCAATGGTCCATCGCCCATCCCTAATGTAAAGTCCTCTTGGAGCAGACTTCTCATTTTCTTAAACCACTATAAAGAAACACAAATGTGATTAGTTGCTCCAAAATCTATTACCCAAGTATCACTTGATTCCTCAACTAAACTTAGTTTCAATAACCAAAAGTTCACACTTACCACCTTGAGAAAAGATGTCCTTACAATTCTTCATAATGTGTCCAACTCTCCCACAGAAAAAGTACTTCAGCTTCTTTGGTTCTTCTTTTTCTTCTTCTTGTCTTTGCCTTTTGCTAGGACAAAAGACTTCTCATTCTTAGCCATCTGCTTCTTTCCATTCCTTAGGTTAAAATTGGAACCAGACGTAGCCACAAAATTAGCCTCACCACCAGAAGGAGTTTCCCTAATTAGATTTTCAAACTCCTATGACTGCTTCATTAACTTAGCCAATGTCACATCTTGTTTATTGCTCAAATTATATGATGCCCTAGACAGGATGAACTACTTAGTAGAGTCTCAAAGACCATAGTCATCTGTGACTTAGCATCGATGTCAGCTCCATGAGTTTGAGCGTCAGCGAGGTAACCCATGATTAACATCATATGCCCTTTCACGTGAGTCCCCAGTCTTTGTTTGCAGTTTAAGAGTTTCTAGAGGGCACCTTGCCATTTCGTTAAGGCTTGGCCTCCAAACATGTCTTCCAAATTAGACAAAATCTACTTCGCAGTCTCCTAATCTTTATGTTGAGCCTGCAGCACGTTTTTCACGCTAGCCATAACATAATAACGGGCTTGATTGTTAGCATCTTTTCAGTGATCATATGCTTGGATTTGCTTATTAGTGGAATCCCTAGTAGGTTTGGGAGGACTCAATGTTGTTAGCACAAATTTTAGTTTCTTGAATGAAAGGACAATATTCAAGTTCCTTTTCTAATCATTGTATTTCTCGTTGGTTAACATGCTCTTATCAAGTATTGATGATAAAGCATTTTTAGACATTTTAATCTACAATAAAGATTTATATACCAAATATAAGCAAACATTCCACAACAGTTTAGTAAGATAATACAATCAAGTAAAACATACAATGTGTTTATATGTCAAAACCTTGAAAATATCACAACCTTACAATGATAATTCCTAACTCAGAATTTAACAAGCTGCCTAGGGGAAACTTGCCAAATTCAATTAGGAACATGGATCCTTTTTGATTAATATATACCTCTAAGACTCATTTGATCTAGCATATATTAATGATCGTTTTCTTTGGCCATTAATTTTATTAATAGAGCTCCTAAGAGAGGTTAATAACAAAATTAATTTTGAGTGTAGAACCATCGTTTCAACTATTTTATCTATCATTTATAATTGCCACCTAGGGAAATACAACGATAAATCATATTAAAATAAATTATCCCTTTGCAGATCCAACCTAGTAGATGATGAAATCTCAACCTAGGGGTTGGAACTACCATGTGCTACCTATGGACTGACGATGGAGGCTGTAGGTCCTCTATTTGAAAACCTTCTCTCATTCAATATTTAAAAAGTCAAGGTCTTATGTTAACACGCATGAACAATTTTTAATGAGCAACACTCCCTATTCTGCATGGCATGTTGTCAACATATATGGCAAATCATATTATAATGTAGACAAGCAAAGCAACATGCAAAGCTACTAGAAAAATAATAAACAAATAGCCGTAATATCATAGTTCCATCCTAGAGAAAAGCAAATAAAGATTACAAAAGATCGATCGAAACATATTATCAATTCTTCATCTTGTATCTTCATGTTATATCCTTCTTCATGTGGCATCCATCTTCAATTCCTTAATCCCATAGATTAAAAGGTTTATTTTTCTTGTCATCACAAAATTTCATGTTTCTTAAAATTGTCTCAAAAATGAAATAAAAAACTACAACAAAAATGCAGCTTTTTTGAAAAATATTATGCCTCGCTACCGACCTACCGAACTAGAAGTTTGGCCTTTTAGTTTGCGATCATCAACTTGCCAGCCGTGTTGAACCAACATTTTTCCAAAGAAAATAATTTTTAAGCAATTTTTCAATTTTATTTTCAACAATTCAAAAACATAAAAAATTTATAAGCACAAAAAAAATGGAACTCCTATTATCTCCATCTTCTAGGTCCGTCTTCACTTGGAATGATTATTTAATTACAAAATTTTACAAATTTAAAATTAAAATATTAAATCCTAGACGGTGATGATAAATGGCCATCTAATGTCATGAAAAACTAGATATACATTCTAACCACTAAGGAACCATAACCAGCACAAATTAATTAATTAATAAATAATTAAATAAAAAATTAATCAACCATAATTAATTAATAAACATTCACTACATAATCTCATGATAAGATTTAATTATATAGAAACCCTAGATTGTTAACTCTCTAAAAAATTAAATTCAAGCATAGGAGAGATTAAGATCACATAATCCATGTAGATAGCAAGATCACAAACCCTAAAATCAATGCCAAAACCTGGCTCTGATATTAATTGTTGGAAAATAGTATGTAGCGGAACTTTAAAAATTTTAAATCAGAGTATTTTCTAAAACACAAGTTTGACATGCTAAAGACATAAATAATTGATAGGTCTTACTAACCTCTTTTGTGAACCAAAAAGTAACAACAATCTATGAAGAGAAGAATGACCCAAAAGGACCTCAACCAACATGTCTTCTTTGCGATTTTGTATCCACTATTGGAGTGTGAGTGGTTGCCCGTCATGCAGCTCTTCCTTTGGTGACTCTCCTTCCAACCACTAGAGAAAACCAATAGCTAAGATCCTTGATGTTGAACAATAGCTCTTGTGGGAGTTTCAGAGTTTCTCACACTAGAGTACTTACTGTTTGCTTCTAAAGTGATCTAAATAACAAAGAAAACTCACCCCCTATTTATAATAGCTGGACCTGGGGTTAATCATTATCAGATTATACCTCAAAATTCAAGTTTGGATCAGTTTCAGAGTAAAAATGTGTGAAATAGATTTTGGCTTTAACTGCTACAATTGACTAGGCCTAGTGTATCGCGGTCGACCGCATGGTCGCGATATTGGAGTTTGAATCGAATTCGAACTCCTCAAGCTGATCAGATAGATCCAATCTCAACCGATTGGATAAATCCTATCTTATTTGGGTATCCTTTATAGAGCCTCAATTTTAATTCAAATTACAGAATAGAAAAGTTATATGATTAAAATAGCTATATATAGATAAACCCATACAAATGAAATATTATCTAAATAATTCAACATATTTATCTTGAATTAATTAAAAAAATTAATTCAACTGAATAAACTAACAAGAATTATTAAATCCAATCAACTCGAATGTTAGCCAATCTAATAATTTAACATAAGTCATCAATATGTAGGAAAAATATGCCATAACGTTAAGAATTTATTATGAGCTAGTAAATGGGATATGATGGACATTTATAGTTTAAACTCCTATAATTATGAAATATAATATCCTAGATACATATTTTATAATTATCAACTTTAATGCTACTTTGCTAAAAGCTTAGAGTTCACTCTCGAACTATATAAATTTATGAAGCTCCAAATCCTAACCGTCCATGATATGTTATAATGTGTTACATCACCAAAGGATATTCATAATAGGCTTAAAGATAAATTCTATTTTATCTTCCCGATTATTTTATCTTACATTCCATTTTCACACCATTGGAATACTTACTATCCATAGATAATATACCATTCTGTTACACCTATGTATCCAACTAGTTGAGCGCTCTAGTCTTCTAATTATAGGATAATACATATAAGAGAATATCATTAACTCTACAAAAAGAGCTATAAATTCTATATCTATGAATAACGAGTCTACGTCAATCGAGATTCATACCTCCAACGTACTGGTATGTATGGCATCATTAAGTCAGGATGTCACGCTCTGGTACATCAAAGGACATAAGTCAAGAAAATGGGCCTATTAGTCATTTTAAGATTAAGACACAATACATATGATTTTTGAAAGTGAATTGATTTGAACAAATGGAATTATTAACTAAATCAATTCAACTTTTTGTCCTGATCCAATACATTGTCACCTATGACAATGCGCCAATATTTCTACTTGCAAAGTCCCACTTCGATGACAAAGCCAAGCCATCTCCTGTTAGCGATGTAGACAACATAACAATCTTAGCATAATAAAGTACTCAACTTTATTCTCTCGATTGCGAATCTTTTCATTAAGACTATCAACTTTAAGATTCATGTCTTCTGTATAATTTGCCGATCATATGCAGGATTCTTAATGGTTAGACTGACAGTCTCAGACTTTTGGTTGCTTATCATACATTCAACAGAAATAAACATAAAGAGGATAACATTTGATACATGAATAATAAATCAACTCTTTATTGATAAAATGTCTCCAAAAAATATACTATAACATTTTACTCCTTAGGGCACCTATGTCTAACACTTCAAGTATGCGGCTAAGCGTTTGTCTTGCCTTTGGTGTTTCGATAGCTTTAATTAACTTTTTCGGTCACGCAACAAAGCTTTTGGTGGCTTGGCCCACAAATTCTACCTCCATTGTTAGAAAACGTAGTCGTGATGCTTTGGCTTTTGGGGTAATAATATTAATGCACGTGTCTTTATCGCCTAATATTCTTCCATGGACTTTATGAGTTGGATGGCTTTTCATCCCCTTTCTAACCATAGTGAGCAAAAATCGACCATTAATATTATCATCATGAATGAGTCTGCATTCTTGATATTCTTTGCGCTCTCTATCTTTAGGTGGCAAAAGAGCTTGTTCTCTGTGAATGGTGAAACAAATTTTGAAGCTGTTGTTATTCCATGCTCACACCCGTCGGTCTAATACCACCTTATGAAATTATATTATTCATGAGGCCTTTCAATTCTATGAGTTCCTATTTCACACCCACTATTCTTGCTCCTAGTTTTGAAGTCATTGTTAGCTGGAAGTATTGAAACTACTTGACATACTTTGATTAACCATGAAGACGTCTTGAATGTTCTGGTTTTTCCAATGCTTCTGTTAGTATGTCATTGATACTGATGGATATGAAGATTCCTTGAGTTTGTTGCTCCCTATGCTTATCTTGTAGATTAAATAATAACAAATCAAGTTGTCCTTAATTAATATGTTTCAAGTGTTATAAGAGTATGATTCAAGGATTTTAGCTTAATAAACTTACTATCAATTGGCCAATTTTTGCACATGATGCATCTTTGAATTGTCCATTAGGATCTTGATAGGATTTCATCTGTAACTCTTCTCTTATTGGTTACTCACAGGTTTCTGCAACATGCATCAATTTTGCTAGGTCAGTAAAAACTAAAACATAATAACAATATTATTGATATATGTAATAGGAGTAGGATATTAAATTACCAATTTTTGCTTCAATTTTCTATACCTGTCTTGGCCTAGCCTTGAACCATATTTATTTTGTTTTTTGTTTTTTTGTTTTTTTTTTTTTTTTTGCATTTTGCGATATTCTCTTGAATTCATTGGAATGTCGATACTTCACAAATTTGCCCTAATCATCATTGGATGTATTAGAGAAGTAGTGTACTACCATAACATGCTTTTCCAATACACTTAGATCTGAATCTAGGGCTCTATAAAAGTGACATAGAGGTTAGACCTAAGCCCTTTTGCTAGGTTTCCACAAATACTCAAAGCTTTTTTCTATACCATTCCTCAATAGTGAAAGCTGTGTAGATCTGGCTCCAAATAAGATCATTTTTTGGTTCTAAGTTCTTAGTTCTCCAATCTTGTATCTATATGGGAACGAACTCTAAACTAAGTACTCTATTCCAACCATGCAATCCATCTCTAGCATCGTCCTTCCATTGGCCTTTTTTGTCAAATGTAACATTTATTCTTTCTCCCGTTGATCTTATCCCAAGGACTCTTTTCATCAAAGTAGCTCTACGCTCATGATCAACTTTAGGAACGAACTTAGCTTTTCTTCATGCACCATGAAATTTTGTTCCCTTTTCATGTTGGGAGGAAGATGCATAATAGTCTTGAACATACTCCTCATCACTCTATTGGTCTTTTTTACCTAATGTTAACAAAATCCTCATCCAAAGCAATTACATTTAGTTTTAATGTGTTTTTATTAGTTATGTATGTTGTTTTTAATAATTAGTTTTATTTACCATTGTAACTTAGTTTTATTAGTTGTAGGATTTTAGTAATTTTCCTTCATGTTAGTATATATGTTAACACGAATAAATTAACTAAAACGAATAAGTGAACTAAGCTATTAAATAACTAAAATTAAAACCAATTAACTAACATTAACATAACTTAAAATTAAAACAAATAAATTAACTAAAACTAAATAATTATAATGCTAAATACAACTCATAAATTAACATAACAACATTAAAACTAATTCACAAAAATCCTAAATAATAACTAGTGAGTTTTGACCAAAAAAAGATATAATAAACTTGATATGATGGTCATAGAGGAATTGCATCAAACATGTGGTGGGCATTGTAAAAAATAAAAATAAAAAGTCTCAAAAAAGATACAAATGGATATGTAAAATCATCCAAAATGAAATTCAAACAATTTTCAACAAAATCCAATAATTTTACAGCAATCTTCAACAAACTTCATGGCCAATAACAGAGAGAGACAGAGAGAGAGAGAGAAGAAACCTTAGGATTGGAAAGAGATAACAACGGAGATACGGCGAAGCATGCATGCAGAGTGCATGAGGAGATGCCTTTTCGGTAAAGCGGTGACAAAGGCAAGAGAGAGAGGGCTTTGGGGGTCGAGGGAATAAGATCTCGAGAGAGGGGAAGAGAGAAGAAGTTCGAGAGGAAGAAAGAGAGAGAGGCTTTAGGGGTCGAGGTGGCAAGGTGACGGGGTTGATGGCAGCAGTGGGGGTCAGGGTTTTAGGGGTTGAGACAGAGAGGGAAAGGGCAGGGTTAGAGAAAGAAGGCTAAGTTTTCAAATGGACAGAAGACACAAGTTGATGTGTATTATGAAAGGCATACATGACCAATTTTTAAAAAACCATCGTGGAAGCTGGTATTTTAGAGTTTTGAATTTGACACCTTATACAACAATTTCTCTAAGAAGTCGTCATGTAAGTCTTAGTGAAGCAGTACTGTTTACGATCTACATGGCAATGTATATTGTATTTATAATTTATTATTAATTATTACTATTAATTATTATTATTATTATTTTATTACTGTGGTTTAATATTAATATTATATCATTCATATTTATACTATATATATCAAATAATTATTTATATTAATATGATAGTTATATCTATATTATATAATATTATACTAATGATAATATATTATTAACTTTCAGAAAGTAACAATATTTATTATTGTAAGTTAATATTAATAATATTAATTATTATTATTTTCATATTATTGTAATTTCATTATCAATATTAAACCATGAACACTATTGTTAATACTGTAATGTATTACTAAGAATTATAAATTTAGAGTATTAATTATAAAGTATATTAAGAGAATTATTAATATTGCATGGATTAGTGATGCTAAAAAGGTACTTTGTGCAATTTTCTTACTTAAAAAGGGAGCTAGAACTTGGTGGGAAGGAACTAAGCTTGGTGTGAATATGGATGAATTGACATGGGATAAATTCAAAAAGATCTTTTATGAAAAATATTTCACCAGGGAGGCTAGACCATTGAAAGTAAAGGAGTTTCTGGAGCTAAAGTAAAAAGGGATGTTAGCGTGTGATTATGTTCAAAAATTTGATGAACGTTGTAAATATGTCCCTTATATTGCCAATGACAACAATGAGAAAATTAACCATTTCTAGAGAGGTCTTAACCCTAAATTCAAAAGGGATGTGAGGATGTCTTCTACAATGGAGTTTAGGGAGTTGGTGGACAAGTGTTGATGGCCGATCAGGATGAGAAAGGTATTGAGAAGCTTCGCCAACAAAGGAGGTTAGCATGTACTCCAAAGAGTCCTAACCAGTGGAAAAAGGCAGAACAGAAGCCACAATAAGGAAATAGTAAACACCCCAGAGTTGCGCAACCTACTAATATAATTGAGAAGCCATTATGTGCTTCATGTGGGAAGAATAATTTTGGAGAGTGTTATACAGATAGTAAATTATGTTTCAAGTGTAAGAAACTAGGGCATTTGGCAAAGGATTGTCCCACGTTGCAAAAAAAAGTCCAAGGAAGAATGTATGCGATGATAAAGGAACAAGCCAATGCAAATTCTTTTGTGGTCTTAGGTAATATTTTAATTTCTAAAGTTGTTGCAAATGCATTGATAGATTCAGGATCTACGTATTAATTTGCATCAAATACATTTGTGAGGAAATTGGGCATTACACCAGATTAGTTGGAAACGAGATATAGTGTAACATTACCATCCAAGGAAGAAATGGATTTGAATCAAATGTTAAGGGCCTACTCGGTTTAGATTGGTGATAAAATGTTATATGTGGATCTCGTGATTTTGAATATGGCTAATTTTGAAGTCATTTTGGGTGTGGATTGGTTGACAAAATATCTTGCCACAAATGACTACAACAAAAAGATTGTGATTTTTTAGCCACCTGGAGAAGAAAAGTTTGTATTTAGAGGAACCACAAAGAGATTAGCTATACCAATTATAAATGCAATGAAGGCTCAAAAGATGCTTAGTAAAGGTTGTATTGGCTATTTGGCTAGTGTTATGGATACTTCAATGGAACAGAAGTTAAAGCCAAAAGATGCAGATGTGGTTCAAGAGTTCCTAGAAGTGTTCCCAGAT
Source organism: Artocarpus hirsutus (assembly GCA_946598075.1). Classification (NCBI taxonomy): domain Eukaryota; kingdom Viridiplantae; phylum Streptophyta; class Magnoliopsida; order Rosales; family Moraceae; genus Artocarpus; species Artocarpus hirsutus. The sequence continues at coordinate 16,815 of CAMOHE010048103.1, forward strand.
GACTTACCAAGATCACCACCTAATTGAGAGATTGAGTTTGTAATTGATCTTGTACTAGAAACTGTACCAATTTCCAAAGCACCTTACAGAATGGCACCAACAGAATTGAAGGAGTTAAAGGTGCAACTACAAGAGTTGCTTGATAAGGGTTTTCCATGCCCTAGTTATGTTAGACATGTATGCCCTAAGGAGTAAAAATGTAATATGTTTTTGGAGAAATTTTTATCAATAAAGAATTTATTTATTATTTATAAACTAAATCTTATCCTCTTTATGTTCATATTTGTTGAATGTATGTTAAGCAAACAAAAGTCTAAAACTGTCAGTCTAAACCATTAAGAATTGGGCATATGATGGATAGATTATGCGGAAGACACAATTCTTAAGATGACGGTTTAAATCATAAGATCCATAATCGAGAGAATAAAGTTAGGCGCTTTATTCATGCAAAGATTATTATGTTGTCTGTATCCCTAACGGGAGATGGTTTGTCTTGGCCATTGAAGGTGGACTCCACGAATAGAAACATTGTCACATTGTCATAGGTGACGATGTGTTGGATTGGGACATAAAGTGAATTGATTTAGATTAATAATTCTATATTGGCAAATCGATTCACCTTAGATGATCATACATATTGTATCTTAATCCTGAGATGAATAATGGGCCCGTTGTCTTGACTTATGTCTTTTGATGTACCAAAGGATGACATCCACATTTTAATAGTGGTATGCATGCCCGTATGTTGGAGGCATGACTCTTGATAACGTAGACTTGTTATTCATAGATATGGAATCCATAACTCTTCTTTAGCAGTAGTTGATATCCTCTTATATGCGTTATCCTATAATTAGGAAAATTGGAGTGCTCAACCATTTGGATACATAGGTATAACCGAATGGCATACCGTCTTTGGATGGTAAGTATTTTGATGGTGAGATAATAGAATGTAAGACAAAACTTGTCCTTAAGCTGATTATAGATAATTCTTTAGGGATACGATACATTATGATATGTCATAAAGACTTAGCTATAAGGCTTTGTAATTCTATATGGTTCAAAAGTGCAACTCTAAGCTTTTAATGGAGTAGCGTTAGAGTTGATAATTATGAAATGCATATCTAGAATATTGGGTTTCATAATTATCGGGAGCTTGAACTATATAGGTCCATCCGGTCCCCTTTACTAGCTCATAAAAAATCATATAACGATACGGCGTGCTTTTCCAAAAATTTATGACTTGTGTCAAATTATTAGATTGGTTGATCAGATGATTCATGATTGTTTATCGGTTGAATTAATTTTATGAATAAATTAATTCAAGATAAACTTGTTGAATTATCGGGATCATATCATTCATGTCTGCTTATCGATTGGATTACTTTTGAATAAATTAATTCAAGATAAACTTGTTGAATTATCAATAATGTTTATTTTCCTAGATATTATTTAGATATGATTGTTTTAATCAAATAACTTCTCTTTTGGGTTATTTGAATTAAAACTAAGGCTTTATCTCAATAATCTCAGGTGGGAAATAAAAGATTTGCAAGGAACATTTATCGGAAGTTCAATAGGCCGATCTTTATGTTCGACCTGCCAATGGAGACATTTCGATAGGCCGATCTGCTGGTTCGGCTTGCCAATCGAGCGTTACATAGATCACGTATTTTCATGTAGATTTTATTAGATATTGATCTTGATTTGATTTTGATCCAAATTTTTGAGGCCTTATCTAATAAGGACTGACTCCTAGGCCCAACCTCTATAAAAAGGGGAGTGAGACTGATTGTTATTTGATCAGTTGAGAAATCTAGAATGAGACTCTGGTAGTAAGACTTTGTAACTCCCCGGAGAGCTGTTGTTCACAAATCATGAACTATAGCTTCGGGTATTTCTCAATTGGTTGGAAGGAGAGTCATCGGGGAAAGGCTGAACGACTCGCACCCACTCGCACTCCAATCATGGATAGAGAATAGCAAAGAAGACTAGTTGGTTGTGACTCTTCAAGAGCGTTATACTCTTCACGGATTACAGGAGCTTTTCTACATTTATGAGATTAGTAAGAGCTAGTTAATTTATGCATATAGTCTGCCAAACTTGTGTTTTGAAAAATACTCTGATATAAAAATTTTAAAATTCCTCTGCGTATTATTTTTCCAACAAGTTATTCTACTTGAGGAGCGCCTGTGTTATTTGTAAAGAAAAAGGATGACATGTTATGGTTATATTGATTATAGGGAGTTAAATAAGGTGGCCATTAAGAATAAGAATCCACTTCTAAGGATAGATGATTTGTTTGATCAATTACAGGGTGATTCCGTTTTCTTAAAAATTGATTTGTGGAGCAGATATCATCAATTGAAGATCAAAGAAGAGGATGTGCAGAAGACTACCTTTAGAACTAGGTATGGGCATTATGAACTTTTAGTGATGCCTTTTTGTTTAACAAATGCCCCTGCTACATTTACGGACTTGATGAATAGAGTGGTCAAGCAGTTTCTTGATAAATTTGTGATTGTTTTTATTGATGACATTTTCATCTATTCTTGAAGTAAGGAAGAACATGAAGAGCACTTAAGAATGGTGCTGCAAGTTCTTAAGGAAAACAAGTTGTATGCCAAATTTAAGAAGTGTGAATTTTGACTAGAACTTGTGGCATTCCTAGGACATAAAGTGTCCAAGAATGGAATTTCTATTCATCCAGGTAAAATCAAAGCCGTTATTAACTAGCCAACTCCAACAAATGTAACAAAAGTCAGGAGCTTATTAGGATTGGCTGGGTACTATCGACGTTTTGTTGAGGAATTCTCCAAAATAGCCACTCCATCAATGCCGCTGACTAGAAAGTACGTGAAATTTCTATGGACTGATACTTGCGAAAGGATTTTTCAAGAATTAAAGCGTAGATTGATCATAGCTCTAGTGCTTATCATCCCAATAGGAACTAGTGGGTTCGTGGTGTATAATGATGCATCTAAGAATGGTTTAGGCCGTGTGTTAAAGCAAAATGGGAAAGTAATTGCAAACACCTCAAGGCAACTGAAAGAGTATGAAAATAATTACCCAACTCATGATTTGGAACTTGCTACTATAGTTTTTGCTTTGAAAATCTAGAGACACTACCTGTATGGTGAGAAATGTGAGATTTATACTGACCATAAGAGTCTAAAGTACTTCTTCACCTAAAAGGAGTTGAATATGAGACAGAGTAGATGATTGGAACTTGTGAAGGACTATGATTATGTCATCAACTACCATCCTAAAAAAGCAAACGTGGTTGCTAATGTCTTTAGTAGAAAATCAATGCCATCCCTCTATGTCATTCAAAAGCCAATGTTATTGGATTTACAAAAGTTGGGGCTTGAAATAGTCCCAAAAGGAATAGCAAGTAGATTGTCAACTTTAGTATTGCTACCTGTGTTACAAAATAAAAATAAAGATGCCCAAAAGTTGGACAAGTATTTGATTGGGTTGAGAAACAAGATTGATGTGGGATAGAGACCAAACTTCTCAATTGCTGAAGATAAGATTATAAGATATAGAGGGAGGTTATGTGTGCTGTTTGTTAAGGCCATTAAAGAAGACATCTTGAAAGAAGCTTATATGACTCCTTATTCAATACACCCAAGTAGCACAAAAATGCATAGAGATTTAAAGCAAAATATTGGTGGCCTAGAATGAAGAAAGATGTAGCAAAGTTTGTGACTGAATGTTTAACTTGTCAACAAATTAAGATTGAACATCAAAGACCAATAGGGTTGCTGAAGCCTTTATTGATTCCAGAGTGAAAATGGAAATACATCACAATGGACTTTGTACTTGGATTGCCTAGAACTAAAAAAGGATTCAATTCTATATGGGTGGTTATGGATAGGTTAACCAACTCAGCCCATTTTCTTCCAGTGAAATCTGCTTATACCATTGAGCATAATATAGTATAAAGAATATCCGAAGCCTTACACGATGGTTTCCGAAAGAAACCATCATGTAAGCTCTATGAAATGGTGCCATTTTGCCCCAATTTGTATTAATATTTATTATTATAAATTAATATTATTAATAATTATTATTATTTTAACATTACTATAATTTCACTATTAACATTAAACCATGAACATTGTTATTACTAATATAATGTATTATTAAGAATTATAAATTAAGATTATTAATTATCTGTTATATTAAGAGAATTATATATATATAATAAAATTATATAGCATAAATATTTCGTGTAAGCTTCATCCAACAACAAGAATGCCTCGTGGCCACGTGCAAAGACAATTAGCATGCGCGGCTGCACCAAAGAAGTTCATGGCCGCGTGAATTTTAGCCCATGGACTATGAGATCTTTTGCCTCGTAGCCATGCTAAATTGGTGCTCAGTGCTGTGTGTAGCTTTTTTAGCGTATACAACAGTTTTTGAAAAAAACCATCATGTAAGCTAAAGATTATAAGACAGTTTTAATAGAAAACTGTCATAAAAAATTGTTAAATTTTTGGCCATTTTAAGTTCTTAATTTCATCTGCCCAGGGTGGCCAACCCATGTGTTATACATTCAATGGCCCAAATTTTATGCAGTGTGGGTATTTTGATCACAATTGTAAATATTTAAACATACGTAACAAGTGAAATAAAGTTTGAATATGATGTATAAAATTTGAAATAAAATGACATAAAATTAGTTTACAAATGGTTACTTTTTTTCTCTTTTTTTTTCTTTGGTTCCTCAACACATGTCCATTCGATGTCTTTGTAGAGCATGTGGGAAACATCATCACCAAAGTCATCAAACTGTTCAACCGGTGGCAACCCCTTCATGAAGGATGGGATGTCTGTTCAATCTTTGGCAACTTCTTCTTCGTCAAGAAGAACTTTTGGCTTTATCGGCACAACTAAGAACAACTATTGTGATGCCATATTGAAGGAACCATTTTTGTATTCCAATTACCTAAAATCAACCACCGTGAAGTTGGCATTATAAATCTTAACATAGTAATTGTCGGCCCACTTGTACTTAAATAGGGCTATTCATAATCTATCATCAAGTTCCTAAATATTATCAACGAAACCAAAGTACCTCATGGTCCCATATACCAAATTTTTGTTCTTCGCGGAGGAAATATGCATAGCTTGGGCATGAAAAGTCAAACCATTATCTTGGACGGGGTGCTTCTCATTTTTGTCTTGAGTGTAGAAAGTATAAATATTTATGGAATATAATGTATAGCATGTAACTATCGACGATGGTCCTCTAGCTAGGTTCTTTAAACCTTATGAGACACTTTCATCTTGTGATGTGGAGTATTTGGTGTATATATTTGTTCTAATCCACTCCCGAAAGGTCTAGTTATGTTCATCTTGTAACCCCTTCTATTTTGTTACTCTTTTTGGGTTTGTCTTTTCTAATTCCTTCATGTGAAACTCAATGAAAGACTCTACTCCACAAGCATTATGCATCACAAAAAGACAAGCTTACTTCCATTCCTTTCGATTTACAATTGATGACCTGCTAGTAGATAGTCCTTTAAGCTTGATGTTTTTTTCTTTGGCATCCATATTGGTTCTGCATTAGACAAGTACTCGGAGTAAAATTCAACCGATTCCTCCACTATGTAACTTCCCACGATGCATCCTTCGAGCCTATTTTGGTTCTTCATATAACCCCTCAAAACCTTCATACATCTTTCAAAAGAGTACATCCATCTCAAATACACTAGTCTGCATAACTTAACTTCATGAACTAAGTGAACCGGTAGATGAACCATGATGTCCAAAAATGATGATAGAAAATACTTCTCAAGCATGCACCAGGTTTGCACCAACTCCGATTATAGTGAATCTAGCATTCTTAAATCAACAAACTTGAAGCATCTTGAATTAAGGAACGAGACCAACTTGATGATTGCAAATCTTACATCCTTTGCTAGAACTCCCCGTAGTGCAAGTGATAATAATTGTTACATCAACACATGACAATCATGTATTTTCATGCCAATAAGTTTCAAATCCTTTACCGATGCCTACCTTTTAAAGTTTGAAGAATATCCATATGGCACTTTCAATGAAACAAGCCATTCATAAAGCTTTCTCTTTTCCCTACTTGACAATGTGTACTTCATCGCAAGTAAGTAAGGGCAGTTCCCTCTTTTCTTGAGAAACAAAGTAGGCCTAATCTCCATCTCCATGAGATCCAACCATGCTTTTTCACCATCTTTAGTATTGCATAGAATGTCAAGCAACATTTTGTCTATTGATTTATAATAGTTTTTCTTTATATGCAAACATCCAAGCAATGACGAACGAAAAGTGTCTTCCAATACAGAAGTTCTTTAAAGATTGATCTCTTCTTACAACGTTCATCTATCTTTAGCTCATCCTTACTTTGCTTTCTCTTCCTGAGTACTACTTTTAGATTCTTTACCATTTCAAATACTTGTTCAACCATCAAAGGCCGAGGAGGGTCTCTTTCTTCGGTGTTACTATGAAAAACCTTCCTTTGTTTGCGGTAATGATGATTTCTTAGCAACCATCTTCTATGGCCAAGAACCATCCTTCAACAGTCTGTAAGATGTTTCATACATACAAATAGGACAACCAATAGAATTCTTCATCAAATAATTGGATAAATTGCCATATGTGGGGAAGTTGTTAATTGTCCATATCAACATTTCACGGAATGTGAATGTTTCTTCTTGGTATGCATCTCTAACTTCGATTTCATTTTCCCACCAGTTCTTTGGGTCATCAATTGATGTTGCCAAGTATACAGCAATGTCATTCTTTGGTTGGTGAGGACCCAAAATCAATAGAGTCAACATTAAGAACTTCCACATCATGCATATTTTTGTTGAGAGATTGTAGATTAAAAGTATTAAAGGCCAAGTGTTATGCCTACTACACATGTACCATGTGGGCACACTCACACGTTGACAAAGAAAAATGTATGTTTCTTAGATCTATACTAAACTCGGGAAGATCAGCTTCAAAAGTCTTTGATTGTGGTAAATTTGCTAGATGTCTAGGCATACCATCATCGTCCTATTTGTCATGATGCTGTGTCTAATTCTCGAAATTCTTGGTATTTTCAAATAAACGCCTCAAATATGGTACCAGAGGAATGTACCACAACACCTTCATTAGCACTCCTTTTTTATTGTTTTTTGGCTTCTTTCTTTTCTTCTAACTTGACTCTTTATAGATTGGGCAGTTATTCAAGTCCTCATACTCATTCCTATAAAAAACACTATCATTTTCATAAGCATGAATTTTTCATATTCCATTCCTAAAGTGCTCAAAGTCTTCTTAGACTCATACATTCTCTTTGGTAATTTATTACCCTCCAATAGAAGCTTTCCTAGAAATTCCAAATGATTTGTGAAACTAGAGACTGACTACCTGCCTAACGCCTTCAAATTCTATAATCCAACTAAAGTAGAAAATTTGTGAAATTTGTACATCCCCATACACAAGTGTCTTGGCATCATTCTTCATTCTCAAATAATCCCAGACGGTGTATAAAGTGTTCTTCCAAATCATTTAACATGTCAACCATATTGTCATGATCACCTATATTATCCTCCTCCGTGGTAAGGTTCTTTTCCTCTACTACTCGAAGTTGGATTGAAACAAGACTCACCATGACATGCCATTTGTGGTAACTAAAATCTATCCCATGTTGGAATAAATGTCATCTAATAATTTCAATTAAGTGAGATCTATAATTTCCACATTGAATATAAGGATACCAAATTTTGTTCCCCTAGGAATATTTTTCACAAATAACAAAAATTCTTCCACACCATCCGCATATCGTTTTGTCAATATATAATCCCACATTTATATCCTATCCATTTCACGAATCCTAAATAAAATATATGCATTCCATACTAATTAATCAACCCATACATCTAAATCCACAATAATTTCACAAATTAATCATACTCATATAATATTAATCATGATTCCATAAATCCAAGTCATACCTATCATCTTTAAATAATAAATCAAGTCATATGCATCCATAAATTTCAAGACAAATTATTAGACTCTTTAAATTCACAAGCAAAAAAACTAATCAATAATCTCAAAAAATATAACTATCATGTAAATTTACACTTACAAGGGGCAGCAACGAAAAAGAGGTAGTGATGGAGGGGCTATTCACATTGTACATATGTTTATCAAGCTAGAAGGCCAGGTTAAAAGGCATTTTACATGACAGCTTTTCTAAAAAAAAGTTGTGTAAGCTAACAATATAAAGTAATACCTTACATGACGATTTTCTAAAAAAATAATCATGTAAAGTTTTAATATTAACATTAGTTAATATTATTTAATTCTAGCATTAAGAAAATATTTGAATTTTTATCATATAATAAAATTAATTCAAAATAATAATACTTTTATGATAATAATATTGTATTAATATTATCAATTAATAATTCTGAATAATATATTATTAATTTATATTAATATTTGCATTAAATAATAATATTGTTATAATGTGATTATAAAACTATTTAATTGTATTTTATATTTATTATTATGAATTATTACAATTATTGTATTTATAATATTATGATTTCAATTATATTATAATGATTAGCTTACACAACGATTTTTTAGATAAACTATCGTGTAAGGTAAGCAAAAGCTAAACTTTATACGACAGTTTAGTTCAAAAAAAAGTCATGTAAGCCTACTTAAAAACCATTGTGAAAATTTTCACGATGGTTTTTGTATTTTTCCTAGGCCCTCACATTTTTCCCACACTTAACATGATGATTTTCCATAAACCGTCATGTAATAAACATCGTGTAATCGACAATTTTTACTAGTGATCATTATAGGCGAGCAAGTTTCATCATAGTCGATGCCCTTATTCTACATGTATCCCTTTACTACAAGTCGTGCCCTATAGGTTTCTACCTTTCCATCTATTCCTCTTTTCCTCTTCTAAACCCACTTGGACCAAATAGGTTTTATTCCTTTAGGTACATCTACAAGTTCTTGTACCTAATTTGAAGCCATAGACTCCATCTCAGCATTCATAGCCTTTTGCTAGAGATCTACATCAACATCCTCTAAAGTTTCTCTATATGTAGTTGGATCACTATTGATGAAAGGCTTTTTGCCTAACCCGTAAGTGCACAGGGTCACATTTTAGTATAGGACTGGTAAGTTAAATGTTGTTGTCTCCCATAAGAATTGTAATCTAAAAACTAGTTAACTGCCACAATCTACAATGATCGAGCTTTATTAAGACAAATGGAATGTAAAGGAAAATATACAAAAGTAAAATAAAACTAATGAAAATAATTAAACAAAACCATAAACAAAATAAATACTTTACAATATGGACAATCTATGTATAATGTATCTAGGGACTTGATTTAGGTCAATTCTTCTTATGCTCTTCCTTTTTAATGATTATTAACTTCATTCCATCTAATTCATTAATCTAAGGTCCTAATATCAACTTATTACCTCTCCTAAGCATCAAATGAGATTATATGCGCAAACACCCAAATTGATATCCCTATCTAACTTGTTTACCTACATATTCATTAAGTTTAACCCTTAAATTTGATTGTCAAAGCATTGATCGCCTCTGCCTCACAAAAACCAAACTTCTCAAGTTGATTATCTAAGTGTTCTCAGTCCTTGTAGGTCTCAACAACAAAAAGGACTATGTTTTCTAAGTAGTGATAAATGAATCAATTTCTCCCGAGTATTGAAATTTATAAATCACATTAACTAATTCATAGGCCAAATAAACTAGAAGTATTAAGAATATAAAAAAAATGAATTAAAATGGAAATTTCATCTACAACTAACAAAACAATCCAAACACAATCCAGATTAAACTATATCGAGCCCAAGAAAAGGAAATTTAAGCAAACATTGACAATTCCATTACTAATTTCTTCATGAAATCCATAAAAGTTAATATATTTAACACACAAAAAAAAATACAAATATCAATCATGATTAGGGTAGAGAGAGAAAGGAAGGAGAAATAAGCCTTGAATCCTCTAATAATCTACCAAAATTCTCCAAGAATCCTCAACTTCAAGCTCTTCACTCTTTGAAAATTTTGCTCTTACTCATGAGTTTCTTCTCCAAAATCCTCTACACCTTGAAAAATGAGGGCTTTAAGGTTTTAATAGGATAGGGCTTCATTTCAGATTCTTGGATCCATAATTTGGGGTAAAGATTACCCAAAAATTAGAATCAGCATGAAAAAGGCCAAAGAGGGGATTTAGGTTCGCGAGATCACACGTGTCTTTTGAGCTAGTGCCTAACTACAAAAAGTTTGGTGTGCAACTAAACGCTAGTGGGTTTTGCGGTGCCCTTTTTTTTGGTACTATAGTGCTAGATATTAGGTAGTCCAGTATGCTCCAATGTTTGCAGTCACATGCTAGGTCTGCATGGCCATGCACGTGTTGGACGTGTATGCCCTAAGGAGTAAAAATATAATATGCTTTTGGAAACATTTTTATCAATAAAGAATTTATTTATTATTTATTATTTAGTTACCAAATCTTGTCCTTCTTTATGTTTATATTTGTTGAATGTATGTTAAGCAAACAATAGTTTGAGATTGTCGGTCTAAACCTTTGGGAATTGGGCATATGATGTATAGATTATATGGAAGACACGATTCTAAAGGTGACGGTCTGAATCATAAGATCTGCAATCGAAGGAATAAAGTTGGACACTTTATTTATGTAAAGATTGTTATGTTGTTTATATCCCTATTGGAAGATGGTTTGTCTTGGCCATCGAATGTAGCTCCACAAATAGAAACATTGGTGCATTGTCATAGGTAGCTCCACAAATAGAAACATTGGCGCATTGTCATAGGTGATGATATGTTAGATCAGGACACAAAGTGAATTGATTTGGATTAATAATTCTGTCTCGGCAAATTGATTCACTTTAGACAATCATTTGTATTGTATCTTAATCTTGAGATAAATAGTGGGCCTGTTGTCTTGACATATGTCTTTTGATGTACCAAAGGTGGCATCCACATTTTATAGTGATACGCATGTTGGTATGTTGGAGGCATGACTCTTGATACCGTAAACCTGTTATTCATAGAAATGGAATCCAAGGCTTCTCTTTAGGAGTAGTGATATAATCTTATATGTGTTATCCTATAATTGAAAAACTAAAGCGCTCAACCATTTGGATACATAGGTGTAACCAAATGGTATGCTGTCTTTGGATGGTAAGTTTTCCGATGGTGTAATAATAAAATGTAAGATAAAAATAATCGAAAGGTAAGACAGAACTTGTCCTTAAGCCCATTATGGATAATTCGATGGGGATACGATACATTATAATATGTCATGAAGACTTAACTATTTGGGCTTCGTAATTCTATACAGTTTGAGAGTGCAACTCTAAGCTTTTAGGGGCATAGCGTTGGAATTAATAATTATGAAATATATATTTGAGATATTGAAATTCATAATTATCGGGAGCTTGAACTAGATAGGTCCATTTGGTCCCCTTTGCTAGCCAGCAAAAATCTTGTAGCAATATGACGTATTTTTCCAATAATTGGTAACTTATGTCAGATTTATCAAATTGGCTGAAATTCGGTAAAATTATATAATTCATGTTTGTTTATCGATTGAATTAATTTTGTGATAAAATTAATTCAAGATAAACTTGTTAAATTATCGAGATCGAATAATTCATGTCTGTTTATCGGTTAGATTAATTTTGAATTAATTCAAGATAAACTTGTTGAATTATCAAGAATATTTATTTTCCTAGAGATGATCTAGATATGTCTGTTTTAATCAGATAACTTCTCTATTGGGTTATTTGAATTAAAACTAAGGCTCTATCACCAGAATCTTGGGTGAAAAAAAAAGATTTGGAGGGATCTTTTATCGAAGGTTCGACAGGCTGATCTTTAAGTTTGGGCTGCCGATTAAGGAGGTTCAATAGGCCGATCTACTAATTCAGCCTACCAACCAAACTATAAATGGATTACGTGTTTTCACGCAGAATTTTATCAGATATTGATTCTAATTCAAATTTTTGAGACCTTATCTGATAAGGACTGACTCCCAGGCCCAACCTCTATGAAAGGGGAGTGAGTCTCATTATTAACCAGATCAGTTGAGAAATCTAGAGTGAGACTCTATGAGCGAGACTCTAAAACTCCTCGGAGAGCTAACATTCACAAATCACGAATTATGGCTTTGGATATTTCTCTACTGGTTAGAAGGAGAGTCACCTGATGGAAAAGCTGAATGACATGAGCCCACACTTACAATGATGAAGGATAAAGAATAGCAAAAAAGGCCAGTTGGTTGAGGTTCTTATGGAATGTTACTTTTCTTTACTGATTGGGATAGCTTTTCAACGTATACAAGGTTAGTAAAATCTGGTTAATTTATGCATATAGTGTAACAAACTTGTGTTTTAGAAAATACTTTGATATAAAAATTTTAAAATTTTACAACATACTATTTTTCCAGCATTTGGTATCAGAGCCATAGTTTTTACATAAATTTATGAGTTTATGATCATGCTATATGAATAAATTATGTGATATTTATCTCTCTTATGCTTGAATTTAATTTTATATAGAGTTGGCACTCTAGGTTTCTATATATTTTTATGTTATCATGGATTATATGGTGAATGCTTATTAATTAATTATGGTTGATTAAATTATTATTTATTTATTTATTAATTTATACTGGTTATGGTTCCTTAGAGGTTAGAATGTGTATCTAGGTTTTTATGTAATTAGATGGTGGACTATCATCTCTGTTTAAGAATTATTATTTAATTTTAAATTTGTAAGGATTTTGTAATTAAAAAATCATTCGAAGAAGACGGATCTAGAAGAAGGATGATAGTGTTCCCAGTTATTTCCTGAGTCTTTAATTTTATGTTTTGAATTGTTGAAAATAAAATTGATAAATTGCATCAAAAATTGTATTTTTTGAAAAGAGGCGATCTCTACTCGGTGGACATGCCAGAACTCCAAGATCAGCAAGTCGATAGTCGTAGGATCGATAGACCGTTCGCAAGGTAGAAATCTGGTGGCTCTGGCAGTAAACCGAAGTATTTTGACAAGCAAGCTAACCTAAAAAGATTGGTAGGCCGAAGGATTATGACCGGCAGGTCGATCATACAGATAGGCTTGCCAGTAAAGAGCTAGAAATTTTTCCAAAAAAGTTTCAATTTTCAATACAATTTTAATTTTATTTTTGGGACAATTCTGAGAAATATTAAATTTGGATATGACCGAAAATATGGAGTATTCGATCTATGCAAGATTGAAGACTTAAAGATGGGCATTACATGAAGAAGGATACAGTTTAAGAATTCAAGGATGAAGAATCGATAATATGTTTCAATTATTCTCTTGTAATCTTTATTTTCTATTCTCTAGGGTGGAACCATAATATTATAGTTAGTTATTATTATTTTGCTTGTAGCTTTGCTTGATTGCTTTGCTTGTTTGCATTATAATATGATTTGCCATGTATATTAATAACATGACATATAAAATAGGGAGTGCCACTCATATTAGAATTCTTCATGCATGTTTTTAAAATAAAACCTTGATTTCAAAATATTGAGCAGGAGAAGGTTTTCGAAGAGAAGACCTAAGGCCTCCATCATTAGTCCATAGGAAGCACAAAGTGGTTTTGACCCATAGGAAGGGACTTCATCATGTACCGGGTTGCATCTCCGAAAGGAAAAGGTATTTTAGCATGATTTGTGGTTGTACGCCCCTAGGTGGTGATTGTAAATCATGGATAAAATATTAAAACTAGCTACACGCCCATGTTAATTTTATTATTAACCTCCCCTAGGAGCTCTGTTAATAAAATCAATGGCCAAAAAAACGATTATTAATATATGCTGGATCATACGGGTCTTGGATGGCATATATTAATCAGGAAGGGATTTGTATTCCTGATTGAATTTGGCATGACTTTTCTAGGAGCTTGTTGAATTTTAAGTTGGGAATTATCGTTGTTAGGTTGTGATATTTTCAAGGTTTGACACATAAACACATTTGCATGTTTTTACATGATTGTGTTATCTTACTAAATTATTTTGCTATGTTTGCTTATGTTTGGTATATAATTCTTTATTGTAGATTTAAAATGTCTAAAAATGCTATATCATCGATAATTGACAAAAACCAATTAACCGGAGAGAATTATAATGATTGGAAACAGATCCTAAGCATTGTCTTCTCCTTTCAGAAACTGAAGTTTATGCTGGCAACCCCTTGTCCTTCCAAGCCTATGGCAAATTCCACCAACGATCAAATCCAAGCATATGATCATTGGAAAGATGCTAATGATTAGGCCTGCTGCTATGTTATGGCCAACATAAACAATGTACTGCAGGCTCAACATGAGGATTATGAGACAGCTAAGTAGATCTTGCATAATTTGGAAGACATGTTTGGAGGCCAGGCCTTAACTAAACGGCAAGGGGTGCTTTGAAAACTCTTGAACTGTAAATAAAAACCAGGGACATTTGTAAAGGAGCACATGATGTTGGTCATGGGTTATCTCGCAGAGGCACAAACCAATAGAGCCAACATCGATGCTGAAACTCATATGACTATGGTCTTTGAAACTCTATCTAAGAGTTTATCTCGTTTAGAGCTACTTTTAATTTAAGCAATAAGCAGGATATGACCTTGACAGAATTGATGAAATGGTTACAGGAGTTCGAATTGCTGATCAAGGAATCTCCTGTTGGCAAGACCAATTTGGCGATTGTTTTTGGTTCCAATCCTAACCCTAGGAATGGAAAGAAACAACGGGCCAAGAATGAGAAGTCTTATGTTCTTGCTAACAACAAGAGCAAGAAGTAAAAGAAGAAGAACCTGAAGAAGCTTAAGTGCTTCTTCTATAGGAAGGTCGGGCACATTAAGAAGAATTGCAAAGACTTCCTTTCTCGAGGAGGTAGGTATGATCTTTTGTATTTAGAAACTTATTTGGTTGAGGAATCCAATGATATTTGGGTCATAGATTCTAGTGCAACTAATCATGTTTGTGTTTCTCTTTAGGGGTTCAAAGAAACAAGAAGTCTGCTTCATAAAGACTTCACGCTTTGGATGGGCAATGGACCTTAGTATTAGCTGAAGCAGTAGGAGACGTCCATCTACATTTTGATAAATATAGGATTTTAATTTTAAGAGATTTTTTTTATGTTCCTAAATTTAAAAGGAATTTAATTTCTATAGCTTATTCATTTAAAGGCTCCTATTTGGTTTCTTTTAATAATAAAGTGGTGATTTGTAAAAATAAATCTTTTATCTGTTCTAGATGAATCCAAAATGATCTATATTTTATCAAACCTAAGATAGACTTATTGCTTAATGCTAAGATGAATGATGATAACTCTAAAAGACTTAAAACTTCTCACTCTAATAAGACTTATCTTTGATATTTGTGCCTTGGCCATATTAACCTGAATAGGATTTAAAGGTTGGTAAGGGAAGGACCATTATGTCACCTAAAGGTAGAATCTATACCTCAATGTGAATCTTGTTTGGAGGGTAAAATGACCAAAAGACCATTCGGGTCTAAGGGCAATAGAGTCGAAGGGGTTCTAGTACTTGTGCATGGTGATGTTTGCGGACCGATGAACATCCGGGTATGAGGAGGGTATGAATACTTTGTCACTTTTTTTGACGATTACTCAAGGTATGGGTATGTGTACCTGATGCACCACAAAAGCAAAACGTTTGACAAGTTCAAGGAGTTTTGGCCTAAAGTGGAAAAGCAATTAGGTAGATCCATAAAGGCACTTCGATCTGATCGAGGTGGAGAATACCTTTCTAATGAGTTCTTGGGACACTTATTAGAGAATGGGATTTTATCCCAATTGACTGCACCAAGCACTCTAAAGTAGAATGGCGTAGCAAAGAAATAGGACTTTATTAGACATGGTTAGGTCCATGATAAGTTTTCATCATTGCCTTCATCCTTTTGGGGATATGCACTATAAACCGCATGTTATCTTTTGAACAAAATATATGCCTTCAAATTTGGTCCCTAAAACTCTTCACGAGTTTGGACGGGCATAAAGACATCCTTAAACTATATTCGCATATAGGGATGTCCAACTCATGTCATGTTTAAGGATACGAATAAGTTGGAAACATGTTTAGAAGTTTGCATGTTTGTAGGATATCCAAAAGGGATTAAAGGGGGTTTTTTAATAACCCAAAGGAAAATAAAGTCATGGTTTCAACTCATGTAACTTTCCTTGAGGAGAGTTACATGAAAGACTTTAAGCCTCGAAGCAAAGTAGTGCTCAAGGAGTTAAGGACTGATTCAATCACTTCGGGAGTTTTGGTAGAAACCACTCCAATCGGTGTAGAAAAACCAAACGAACCAGAACAACAACCTAAAAAGCTTTGGCATAGTTGGAGGATCGGGCGTCAACCTGAGCGGTATATGTTCAATGGTAAGGCCTTCTTGGCTGAACCGGCTGAACATGACAGGGATCCTTACACTTATACAAAGGCTCTAGAGGATGTTGACTTGAAACTCTGTATAGAGGCCATGAACACAAAGATGAAGTCTATGGAGACTAATTGAGTCTAGGAACTTGTGGATCTTCCCGAAGGGGTAAAACCCATAGGGTGTAAATGGATCTACAAGAGGAAAAGAGGAGTGGATGAAAAAGTCAAAACCTTTAAGGTTAGAATGGTAGCTAAGGGATACACGCAAAATGAAGGAATCAATTACAAGGAAACCTTTTTGCCTGTAGCCATGTTAAAGTCCATTCGAATTCTCTTGTCCATAGCTGCTGCTCTTGATTACGAGATTTGGTAGTTGGATGTTAAGACGGCTTTTCTGAATGGCTATCTTGATGAGCCCATTTAAACAACCAAACGGGTTCAAGGTCAAGGGTCAAGAAGGTAAGGTTTGTAAAGTTCTAAAGTCACTTATGGACTTAAGCAGGCTTCCCATTCTTGGAACATAAGATTTGATCAAGTGATCAAGACTTATGGGTTCTTACAAAATGTGGATGAACCATGTGCGTACAAACACATTAAGGATGGGAAGGTGGTTTTTCTACTGCTCTATGTAGATAACATTCTACTTATTAGCAATGACGTTGGGTGTTGTCATCAGTCAAATTATGGTTGACCAAGTAGTTTGATATAAAGGACTTGGGTGAGGCTAATTTTGTTCTCGGTATCCTTATTTTTTAGGATAGGAAGGAAAAAATGATAGCTTTGTCATAAGCTGGCTACATAGATAAAATTCTCAGGAGGTTTGTAATGTAGGATTCCAAGAAAGGTGGGCAACCATCTAGGTCTGGAATTACTCTTTCTAAGAAAGACTCTCCAAAGTCTGAGGAAGAAAGAGAATACATGAAGAAGGTGCCTTACACTTCAGCAGTAGGTAGTCTTATGTATGCCATGCTTTACACACGACCTGATATTTGTTATACAGTCAGAATTTTGAATCGATTTTAGGCAAACCTAGGATCGAACCACTGGGTTGCAATAAAGAATATTTTCAAGTACCTGAAAAGGACTCAAGGGTATATAATCGTGTATTTGGGTGAGGACTTAACTCTTCTAGGATATACTAGCCTAGATTTTCAATCTTGTCTAGATTCTAGGAGATTGACTTCGGGTTTTATGTTTACTCTAGGCAGCCAATGATGCTTCGAAAGAAGCAATGTGGCTTTGTAAGTTCCTTGGGGATCTTAAGGTAGTTCTTGGTATGGATAAAGCAGTATCAATGTAGTAGCTAATGCTAAGGAACCAAGATTTTACAAGAAGAGTAAGCATATTGATCGAAAGTATCATGTGATAAAGGACTTCATAGAGGGCGGGCATGTCGTTGTTTGCAAAGTCGCATCTGAGGACAATTTAGCTAATCCATTCATGAAAAGACTTACTAGGAGAGTCTTCGAGAGCCATGTGGGAGCTATGGGGATGCGAGATTATCATATTTACTCACTTAGTGTAAGTGGGAGATTGTTAGACATGTATGCCTTACGGAGTAAAAATGTAATATGTTTTTGGAAACATTTTTATCAATAAAGAATTTATTTATTATTTATTATTTATATATCAAATCTTGTCCTCTTTACATTGATATTTGTTTAATGTATGTTAAGCAAACAATAGTCTGAGACTGTCGGTCTAAACCTTTGAGAATTAGGCATATGATGGACAGATTATGCGAAAGACACGATTCTTAAGGTGACGGTCTAAATCATAAGAACTGCAATTGAGGGAATAAAGTTAGGCGCTTTATTTATGTAAAGATTGTTATGTTGTCTATATCCTTATTGGGAGATGGTTTGTCTTGGCCATCGGAGGTGGACTCCACGAAGAGAAACATTGGTGCATTGTGATAGGTGATGATGAGTTAGATCGGGACACAAAGTGAATTGATTTGGATTAATAATTCTGTCTCAACAAATCGATTCACGTTAGACAATAATTTGTATTGTCTCTTAATCCTGAGATGAATAGTGGGCCTGTTGTATTGACTTATGTCTTTTAATGTACCAAAGAGTGACACCTACATTTTATAGTGGTACGCCTGTCGGTGCGTTAGAGGCATGACTCTTGATAGCATAGACCTGTTATTCATATATATGGAATCTATGGCTCCTCTTTAGGAGTAGTGATATCCTTTTATATGTGTTATCTTGTAATTGAAAAACTAGAGCACTCAACCATTTGGATACATAGGTGTAACCAAATGTTATGTTGTCTTTGGATGGTAAGTTTTTTTATGGTGAGATAATAGAACGTAAGATAAAAATAATCAAGAAAGTAAAATAAATCCTGTCCTTAAGCCGATTATGGATAATCCTATGTGGATATGATACATTATGATATGTCATGGAGACTTAACTATTCAGGCTTCGTAATTCTATATAGTTCGAGAATGCAGCTCTAAGCTTTTAGTGGAGTAACATTGGAGTTGATAATTATAAAATATATATCTGGGATATTGGGTTTCATAATTATTGGGATCTTGAACTGTATAGGTCCATTTGGTCCCCTTTACTAGCTCACAAAAATCCTATAACGATACGGTGTGTTTTTTCAATAATTGGTGACTTATCTCAAATTTATTAGATTGACTAAAATTCTATAAGATTAGGTAATTCATGTTTGTTTATTAGTTGAATTAATTTTGTGATAAAACTAATTCAAGATAAACTTGTTAAAATATCGAGATTGGATAATTCATGTCTGTTTATCGGTTGGATTAATTTTGAATTAATTCAAGATAAACTTGTTGAATTATCAGGAATATTTATTTTCCTAGAGATTATCTAGATATGACTATTTTAATCAGATAACTTCTCTATTGGGTTATTTGAATTAAAACTAAGGCTCTATCACCAGAATCTCGGGTGGAAAATAAAAATTGGCATGGATCTTTTATCGGAGGTTCAGTAGGCCGATCTTTAAGTTTGACCTACCGATTGAGGAGGTTTAGTAGGTTGATCTGCCAGTTTGGTCTGCCGATCGAACGATAGAAGGATCACATGTTTTCACGTAGAATTTTATCAGATATTGATTTTGATTTGATTTTGATTCAAATTTTTGAGGCCTTATTTGATAAGGACTGACTCCTAGGCCCAACCTCTATAAAAGGGGAGTGAGTCTCATTATTATGCAAATTAGTTGAGAAATCTAGAGTGAGACTCTGTCAGCGAGACTTTGAAACTCCTTGGAGACCTATCATTCACAAATCATGAATTATAGCTTTGGGTGTTTCTCTATTGGTTGGAAGGAGAGTGACTTGATGGAAAAGCTGAACAAAGTGAGCCCACACTCACTCCAATCGAGGATAGAGAATACCAAAGAAGGCTAGTTGATTGAGGTCCTTCTGAAACGTTACTTTTCTTCACTGATTATGATAGCTTTTCAGCATATACAAGGATAGTAAGATCTGGTTAATTTATGCATATAGTATGTCAAACTTGTGTTTTGGAAAATAATCTAATATAAAAATTTTAAAATTCCATGTGCACTATTTTTCCAACAGCACAACTTGTTGCGAAGCATGCCTTGAGGGGCTTTTTGGCCCCTTTTTATGCAAATTCTAGCCTCGGTTTGCTTCCTTCGTTCAATGAGCATACCAAATGCTCCATTAGGTCTCATTTTGCCACATTTTTAGCCAGATTCCCATTTATTCATGATTTCCTAAAAGAAAACACAAACACACATCAAAATAACACAAATCCTTAGGGATTTTCACAATATTTAAACTTAAGAAATATTTAATTTATGAGTTAAGTGCTCACTCATCAACTATCGGGTTCACAGGCCTTAGATCTGAAAGCCTCACATTCATATCCTCTTTTAGTTTCCAAGCAACTCTCCTATTAACTGAAGTTTCTAGATTGTTAATCAGGTTTTTCAACAACGACTGGATTTTTCTCCATATTTGGAACTACTAAACTGACCTTGTTAGATCCTAACTCCTTGAACACCACTTGGTTTCGAGGCTTAAAGACTTGCATGTAACTTTCTTTAAGAAATGTTGCATTTATGGAGACCAAGACTTTATTTTGAGATGGATTGTAGAAAAATCCACCTTATTCAAGTCATGTGCTAGATTACCCCATATCTTTAAATAATTTAAGGATGGTTTTCTACCCATCCATAATTCATAAGGAGTTTTAGGAACATCTTTAATTGGAACTACATTCAAGAAATGACATGTAGTTTGTAGTGTACATCCCAAGAATGATGTGGGCAATGTGGAATAACTCATCATTGACCAAACCATTTCTAGCAAAGTTTTATTCCTTCTTTCTGTTATATCATTCTATTGTGGGCTACCAGGTGCACTCAATTAGGATAAAATCTTATTCTCTACTAGGTATCTATAACCTCATCCGAAAGGTATTCACCACCTCGATTTAATCATAGTGTCTTTGTGGGTCTGCTTAATTGCTTTTCCACTTTAGCCTGAAACTCTTTGAACTTGTTGAAAGTTTCACTTTTACGATGCATTAGGTACAAGTACCCTAACCTAGAATACTCGTCAATTAACATGACAAAGTATTCATACTCTCCAGATGCAACGACATTCATATGTCCACAAACATCCATGTATACTAAGTCTAGATCTACTTCGGCCTTATTGCTTTTTGCCCCAAAAGGCCTTTTACTTATCTTACCTTCCAAACAAGACTCACATTATGGTAAAGCCTCCACGTCTAAGGAACTTAGAGGACCATCCTTAACTAACCTTTGTATCTTGTTAAGGTTGCACCCCTAAAGAAGTAAGAGTTCTTCTTTTGCTTCAGCTTTACTATTCACTAAAACCTTAAGAAGCATCCTCAAGAGGCAAAGAACATAGAATTTTTTTCAAGGAAAATGCAATAAGCAATTAGTAGATAAATATCAAATCAAAACAAGAAAAAAAAAAGAAATAAGAATAGCATATAAAATAAATAAATAGATACTTTCTTTTCTGCCTATGGTTTATTTATTTATGATTTGACCATCAAGATATGCATAGTGATTCGATCTTTTGATCACCTTTTTTTCTTTTGAAAACCATTTTGGGGGGCTTCTACACACGGAAGATTGGATTGCCTGAATCACAATTCTTATATACTATGTTACAATCACTTTATTTTGATAAAAAGTTTAGAGATATCTATTATTAAGCATTTTTGAATCTATGCGTGACGTTGACTAGATGCTACACAATCGTCATGAACAAAAGAAAGTGTCTACTCTCCAAGAACATATGACCTAGGCACAAATGCCAAAGGTATGTTAGAAGCTTTTAATCTTTTAGAGTTATTAATCATTTTAGTATCAAGCAATCCTACATTTTTGGTTTGATAAAATAAAGATTTTGATCCATGTTCCTAGAACAAATAAAACACTTATGCTTGCAAATAAGAACTTTGTTATTAAAGGAAACAAAATAACCTTTTTTAAATAAGCAAGTAATCGAAATAAGGTCCCTCCTAATTTGAGGAACATAAAAATAGTCTTTTAATTCTATAAGTCTAAATTCATCAAAATAAAGATGTATAACTCCCATTGCTTTAGCTAAAACCAAGGTCCCATCGCCTGTTCTTAATGTGACACTCTTGTTACACAGACTTCTTGTTTCCTTGAACCCCTACAAAGAAAAACAAATATGGTTAGTGGCTCTAGAATTGACCCATGTGTCTTTTGAATCTTCCATTAAACAATAGCTCCTTTTCCTTTTCAGGCTAAGAAGTCCTAGCAATCTTTCTTGAAGTGTCTAGCCTTTCCATAATAGAAGCATTTAAGCTTTAGTGGATCCTACTACTAAGTCAATTTCTTCCCACTCTTCTGTCCTGTCTCATTGCTAACAACAAATGAGTTAGAAACATAAAATTTGTCTTTAGCTTTTTCCACCTTCTTGTCTTTTGACCATGACTTAAAAAAGATGAGTTCTCCCATGAGTTCTGTTGGAGTCATTCCCTTCAGATCTCTCATGACTTTAAATGCCTTAAAGTCATCCAATAGACTCTTGAATATGATCTCGTTTACTGACTTCATATCTAGTTTGACTCCATTTAACTAAGCAACAGCTACATGACAAAGCAAGGTAGTTATATGATCCTTAATTGAGACTTTGGATTCTTGCTGACACTTCATGAGGTTGAGAATTGTTGTTTGCTTCACCAAGAGAACTTGATCAACAAACTTGTTCTTAAGAATATCCAAAATTAGTTTTATAGTATTATTGTTTTTATGCTATTTAGATAGATCTTTTGGAATGTTTTCTAGAATGTAATAGCATGCGATCTCAGTTAAATTATAACGGCAGTTATAGTCCTTAAACGCCTCTTCAAGATCAGTGTCCAAAGGCCTCGGTGGAATAGGCTCACTTAGAATGTATTTATGTCCTCTATATGTCAATATTAGGAGCAGGTTTCATTTCCATTCATTAAAGTTCTCTTTGGTGAAGATTTGTTATTAAATATCATGTTTAAATGACAGAGTGACATTTTGGTTAAAATAAATAAGTATAATTCATGTATTATTAAAAAGCATACAAATTAGTAATATAAACATATAATAATGCAAATATGTTAATATACAAAATTCTGAGAAAACACATTCATTACTGCAATAATTCCTAGCCCTATTCATATTAGCTACTTCGAGGTAGTTAAACACAAACTAACCAGGAACACGGATCCAATTTGATTAGTATGTACCTACTAACTATTGCTTTATTTGGTCACAAATTTAATTAACAGAGCTCTTAGGAGAGGTTAATAATTAAATTCAACTTAAGTGTATAACTATTGTTTATATCTTATGATCCATAACTCATAAATTGCCGTCTTGGGGCATACAACCATGAATCATGTCTATAGACATTTTCCCTATGAAGTCCAACATAGTATACCATTGGTGATGAACAATCTTCTTTGGGGTCGGCGTCACATGGTTTCACATATGGACCAACAATGGAGATTGTCGGTCCTAGCCAATAACCCTCTCCTACTCAATATTTTTAAAAAAAAAACAAGATTTATACAAAATATGCATGAATACTTTTATGAGTGGCACTTTCTATTCTTCATGACATGTGATCAAACATATGATAGATCACATCATAAAGCATATAAGTACAGCAAGTAGCATGGCAAAAGCAATATGTACTCGTTGTTGTAATATTATGGTTTTATCCTAAAGTAAGAAAATAAAATATTACAAAAATAAACTAAAACATATATCAGTTTTTATTCCTACATCTTATCTTTATATCCCATCTTCATGTGTTCTAATTTTCTAAATTAACCTTTCTAATAAATTCTCATAATTTTATTAAGGTTTTTTTAGCATTTCAATTTGATCACTAGTAGATCAAATTAATGTTCTGAACCCCAAATAATTTTACGAATAATTTTTCTCAAATTAAAAAAAATAATAAAAGTTATTTAACTAATAATAACATAATAATTTTCTTTTCCTTAAAATTATTACTCATATTTATTATTAATAATATAATATATCATAATATATATTATATATATTACTAGTTATATTTATATATATATATATACACTATAAATATATAACCACATGAGTCTATGTATATGTAGGCCGCATTTTAACACTCCTACGTCATTAAAGACGAAGGAGATCTAATCACTCGAGCCTAGAGAAGAGCCAGTGATAATGAGTAAAAATGTACACAATCACAAGTAATAAAGTATACCAGAGTATAGATGTCGATCCTATGAGTATTGTCTCTAATTTGTGTTAATCACGTTAATCACTAAAATTGATTAGCTCTATGATTACTTGGACAACTGAATAAAGAAAAAAATAAAAAAGATTAGTAAAAATTGCTAAGCAAATAAAATAAAGTAATGAAAACAAAAAAACTAAAAATACTAAAGCATCAACTTCATCATAGTTAATTAGCTTGGATTTTAATATTAAGTGAATCTTATAATTAATTAGTCGAGAACCTTTTAATTAACCTAATTACCTCTCTTTAGTGTTAAATTAGATAATTTGCTCAAAAACCTAATTCTAATGTCTCTATTTAGAACCAAGTAATTAACATTTATTATGGTCTTTTTTTTAATGACTACAAAGAAACTACAAATCTTTTGATCTTAAAGTCATCTAGGTTGTGTTTCCCACAATTCATACATGGAATTTCCCTCTCTTAAGCATCAAACCCCACATTATAATCTAATTCATTGGCCAAGTGAACTAGAAGCATTAAGAGTGAGACAACACAAATAAACCATGAAAATGCACTAAAAATAAATCCAAGTTTCATAATAAGGCAAAATCAAAGCTTTAGAAAAAAAAATAACTATTCCATAACTAAAATTAAATAAGCTAACATCAAGGATTTATTATTTACAAATAACAAAGATAACTATAAGAGAAAAAAATGAAAAACCTAAATTAGAGCTGTCACGATCTCCATGCTCTTCATCTTCTTCTCCTCTTATACTTCTTTATCTTCAAATACTAGAATTTAAATCATACACTAGAACAAAAGAAATAAATATTTTTTTTTCTTTTTCCCTATTCTCTTCTTTGGATTCAGATCAAATCACCTTAGAAATGTGAGCCTCCTCCTCCAAAAATGGAGGCTTCCTCTTTTTCTTTGGGACCTTAGGGTTTTTTCAAGGTGATTAGGCTTCAATTTAGGATAAGTTTGGGCCATCGATCAAAAAATGGAGCAAATCAACTATCAATAAGCATTTCAGCACATTGGGAGGGCCCTAAGGCATGCAAGCAGTACCTAGGTATGTGCTGACGTGCAACGGTCAACGCACAGAAGAGTAGGGCACAGGTGCACAGTTCGTGGCTTGGGTTACCAGCTGCATACATCAAAGCACGTGGGTCACCTGTAGGTCTATGCGACAGCGCGGGGGCCCCTATTGGGCTATATATTGATAAACGTAGCCAGCGTGGTGCATACACCCATGGCATGCGGCAATGGCTTGAACACCTAAAAAGAGGCTTTGAAATTCTGTTTTTAATGTTGTAAACTCCATAATTAATTAGTGGTTAATTACGTAGAAAATCCTAACTATTTTCGGTTTACATAATTCCAAGAAAACAATAAAATCTAAGTAGTGATGATAGACTGCACCCTATTACAATTACAATTCCATGAATAAATCCTAGATACAATTTTTTAATCTCCAAAGAACCATAAATAGAATAATTAAAATTAATAAATAATAATAATTACCATTCACTACAATTTTTATGATAACAAAAATTAATGTAAAGACTACACATAATTTTCATATATAGAAACCCTAGAGTGTTAATTCACTAAAATATCCATCCAATGCATAAGAGAGGTTAATTAGATCATCTAATTTACATTTATAGCATAATCATAAGTAGGGTCTTTTACCAATTGTTGGAAAAATTGATTCGGTAATAAAATAAAATTAAAAAAACTTTATTTACCACCCAAAATCATACTTAGGTTGTTATAAACAATAAATAGAATTCTAATTAAAATGCACTTATTGATGAACTAGAAGCGGCACATCTGACTGATCAAAAGAAAATCTTAATGTTTGAATCTTCAATGCTATGAATCTTCCTTTTAGTTATTCTATGTATAAACACAACTTAAGCGAATCTCACCATAGACTCACCTCCTGTAAATTTGCTATATAGCAATTTCTCCTAGTTTTCCTCCCTCTAAAGTTGCACAATAGCAATCTGGGAATAAAATAGGAGCAAAGGACTCTATTTAAAGAGTTAATTAGAGGAGGAAGAAGTCTATTAGGATTAAGAGAAGATTTTCTCTCTTCCCCTAGACCCACAGGCCAAGCATAGAGGGCCCATTATCATTGTACATGCCAATTATCTAAAGTTGAATTCGAATCCCAAGCAATTAAAAATGTAAATTCTATGATTGTCTGCTTTATCCAAAATAATTTTTAGTCAAATAATTCTATTTAAATCATAATTGAATTATGCAAGAAAATTAACTAATTTAAATAACTATGAATATATCCTTTATCTAAAATCAAGTACAATTAGAATTTAGATTAATTATTTAAATATAAATAATTAATTATCACAAAGTTTCAATAATTAAATTTGAATAATATTGTTATGAAAGTAATCAATTTAATAAGTAATTTTAGAATCCTCTAATAGGCACCAACAGTCATGATAAACTGTGCTTCGCGCCACACATATAGTCCAACTGGACTGTTGTGCTTGCATACTGATAGATCCAAAAACTCATCTAATGCAAGCTCTTGTATTACCTATATTAAACTGTTCTACACAACTAGTCAAAGAATTCGTGAG
This sequence comes from Artocarpus hirsutus, assembly GCA_946598075.1. Taxonomy (NCBI): domain Eukaryota; kingdom Viridiplantae; phylum Streptophyta; class Magnoliopsida; order Rosales; family Moraceae; genus Artocarpus; species Artocarpus hirsutus. The sequence continues at coordinate 43,645 of CAMOHE010048103.1, forward strand.
CTAGCATTAGGACCAATAGACATATATTTATCAAACTCTAGTAATAATTGATAAATTAACCCTTGATTAATTATCTATTTAATTATTAACTTTGGTGTCACTCCATTAAAGGACCAAAGCTGCACTCTTGATAGTATATCATATTATGAGACGTTATTTATTACTCTTGTCCATGACCTTTCATGCATATGTGTATCCCTTATCTGTAATCAGATGAAGGACTTAGTTCTGTTTTATCTTTTGATTATTTTATCTAAAAGTTTCATTATTTTACTTATTTAGAAATTTCCCATTATAACAAATACAAATGAAAAATCATCTGGTTATAACAAGTATCTAGATGACCAAGACCTTATTCTTTTCCAAATTCTCGAATAATGCCTTTAGAAGAATAACATTAACTCTTTTTTAGAGAGCTATGAACTCTGTGTCTATGGATTCTACTCTCATCGAATATAGGTTGCATTTCTAACTACAAACAATGGAGCCTTCAGACATCGAAACTCTTGCCTTTGGCATATCAAAAGGTATAAGCTATAAACATAGAGTCATGAATCTATTTCAAGATTAAAATCACATATAGATGATTGTCAAAGTGAATTGATTTAAGATAAATGAAATTAATATTTAAATTAATTACACTTTAGGTCTTGTCCAATGTGCGACCACCATTAGGTCTACTACACTAATGTGTTTACTAGGGCGTCAATCCACTCCGACAACCTAGATAAACTGTCTAGATAAAGTATCTAGCTAAATGCATAAACTACGCACTACATAATTTAGACTATTAACCTTGGTCTTGTATCTATACTGCATATAAACTCCTTATATATCGGATTCCAAGATTTGGTTATAATAGTCATGGAAGCCTTGAACATAATAATGAAAGCAATATATGGAACATTATTAATTTATGAAACATTTGTACTATTTATTTATTTAATTATTTATTTCAAAATGTCATTAATTACAAATAAATATTTGTTCTTTAAGGCACCGATCTTAACAACATATTTCGTAGTTTATGTTATAATTTGTAAGTCTAACTTGAATGGGATCTCAACAATAAACATAAGACCTCTAAGGTGTTAACACGACCCCAATCTTAATCTTGCTAAATATGACTTGGTAACCTTTTTTTTTTAATAATGTTGCTCTAGCATTCGTATGACAACAACGATAGAACCACACTTTGTATGTGAAGTCATGATGAGTATGTCTAACTTAAATGAAATATCATTAATTAACACAAGTCTACTAGGGTGATCGAGACGACCATGTCAAGTTTGTGCTAAACCAAGATGATAGGTCACAACTATTACAATTTGAATGAGAAAGCCGCCACTATTGGTCTAAACAACTGAAAGGACAGGTTCCATAATTTTGACAAGACTAAGAGGGCTGGTAAGACCGGTGTTCTTTATGCCCGATGTTACAATTTTAAATTGAAATAAATTGCATGATTTTCTAAATATGATTTGGTGAGTGTTGATTTTGCTAATGTTATTACAATATTAGTTTGATGAAATTAATAAAAATATATTTTTCATGTTAAGTTATTACTAAGAAGTATAACTTGGAAGAATAACTTAAATCGGATCTCAAAAATTAATATAAGACCTCTATGATCGTTAAGAAACACTACTCCAATCTTAAGCTTACTAAATTTGACTTGATATTTTGATCAATGAGTCTAACTTTTATTAGCTTTCTAATATGATGATATTTTTTTAATACAGTCACACTCGTATTAGTGTGACCACAATAATGAAAACATACTTTTGTACATAAAGTTTTGATCAGCAAGTCTAACTTTAATTGAATATCATTAATTTATAAAAGTCTTCTAAGGTGACCAAAATGACCACATTTTTTTGTACTAAGCTAAGAGGATGAGTCACAAGTATTAAATTTTGAATAAGGGTATGTTGTTTTAGGTATTTTTTTAGACCCAATGGACTCAAATTTAGAATCGAGTATCAAGAATCCTTTGAATACGTACGTGTTTATTTCCTCCAAAATCCGAATCAAATGAGTGTCAAAAATCTAAGTTTTAAGAGTTTTGACTCCCTCCTAAACTCTTGATACTTAGATATCTTTATTACAGTAAAAGCTAAAATTTTCTCTTCTGTATTTAAGAAAAAAAATCATAACTTCTTCATTTAATATCCAATTAAGATGATTCTTTTTTCATTGTGTTTCTAGTGAAAAGAAGAATATTGCATATCTTTTAGGATCATTAATATTAAAATTTTATTAGATTTATTAATAACTCAAAAATTATTTTCATTAGCTCTCAAAACATAAATTTCAATTTTATTCTATACTCAGATTAAAACTTAAATGTACATCCAAATGTTAATTTGGATAACAATTCAAATCACTAATTCAAATCCTAATTCATATCACATAACTTAAATCGAATCACTAATTTGAATCCATTTATCAAACGAACCCTAAGAAGATTGCTACTGTTGCGTGAAATAACCAAGAAGACTAGTTCTAAAATTTTGAGAAGACCGAAAGGACCAGCAAGACTAGTAACCTATATGCCTAGTCTTTCCATTATAAACTGAAATAAATTACACAATTTTCTCAATATGATTCAGTGAACATCGATTTTCCTAAAAATATTTTGATATTGGTATAGCAGAAGTTATAAAAACATATTTTGTATGCTAAGTTATCATTAGTGAGCCTAACTTGGAACAAATCTGAATGATTAATATAAGACCTCTAAGGTAACCAAGAAATATGACCCCAATCTTAATCTTAGTAAATATTAATTGATAATTTCGTTCAATAATATCACACTAGTATTAGTGTGAAAACAATAATAGGAACACTCTTTGTATGTGAAGTTGTGATAAGTAAGTCTAACTTTAATGAAATATCATTAAATAATACAAGTCTTCTAGGGTGACTGAGAAGATCCTTCCAATTTTGTGCTCAACCAAGAGGATTGGTTATAGGTATTATAAATTGAATGAGAGAACTACCACTACTAGGCTAAACAACTGAGATGAACTGGCTCTAAAATTTTGAGAAGGCTGAGAGGAACTTTAAGACTGGTACCCTTTATGCTCGGCCTTGCCATTATAAAAATTGAATAAATTGCATGACTTTTTAAATATCATTCAATGAATGTAGATTTTACAAATGTTGTTATGTTATTGGTGTGGCGAGATTAATAGAAACACATTTTGTATGTTAAGTTTCAATTAGTGAATCTAACTTAAATGAGATCTCAATGATTAATATAAGACCTCTAAGGTCACTAAAGTGACATGACCCAATCTTAAGGTTGCTAAATATGAATTGGTAATTATTTTTTTTTTAATAATGTTAAACTAGTATTAGTGCGACAAAAATAATAGAAACACACTTTGTATGTGAAGTTAAGATGAGTATGTCTAACTTAAGTGAAATATCATTAATTACCGAAAGTCTTCTAAAGTGACCAAGAAGACCATCCCCATTTTGTGCTAAACCAATATAATAGATCACAAGTACTACAATTTGAAAAAAAAAAAAAAAGAGAGGCTTCCACTGTTGGGCTAAACAATTGAGATGACCGGTTTTATAATTTTGATAAGACTCAGAGAACGATAAGACCAGTACCCTTATGCTTGGTCTTACCATTATAACTCAAAATAAATTACTTTTTTTTTAAATATGATTCGGTGAGTGTCAATTACTAGGGCCGGCAATTTAGACACGGAACAATGACACGATACGAAAACGACACGAAATAAACAGGTTTGGACTGAACGTTTATTAATTGTGCCATAAATAGGTTGGCACGAATAACACGAAAATAAACGGGCTGGATTCATACTAACACGCTAAACACGCCTTAACACGTTTAATTAAACGGGCCGTAAATCTGTTGACACTGTACGACACGACCCGTCCATTTATAACACATTTAAACTTAAAAATAAAAATATTTGAAATATTTATAGTAGGTTAATATTAATTAGATATTGTGTTTTTGTTAATTTTCTTTATTGGCTTTTTTAAAAAAAATTTAAATTTTTTTAAATTTTTTTAATTTTTTTTAATTTTTAGTTAATTGGGTCATAAAAGTGTCATATGCATGTTGTTATCGTGTCAACCCGTCATGGCACGTTTAATAATCGTGTTAATCGTGTCGTGCCGTGTTACGCGTGTCATAGACGTGTCGTGTTCGTGTTTACATTTCTGGCATATTTATTAATCGTGTCGTGTTCGTGTTCGAGCCAAACGTGTTGTGCTGTAAACGTGCCGACACGAACACGGCACGAACACAATTATTGCCACCCCTATCAATTACTAATGTTATCATAATAGTGGCGAAAGGTATATAAGCACATTTGGACATGTGGCATTATCAACACATAATTTTACTCAACATGCTAGTTTTTAAAGATTTTCACGCAACAAAACAATTGAAAATGAAATAGTCTTTGTATTATGTTCAATTATTTTTTTTTTATTTTTTATTGATATGGAGAAAAAAGATTTATTTTCGTTGATATAACACGTCAAGCTTCTTTTTTTTTAAAAAAAAAAAAAAAAGATTGAAGGAAAATTCTTACTAAAATAATTCCAAATAAATTTGGTTTGAAAACTTATGTGTAATTTTGAAGGGATGCATTTTAATTTTAAGCCAAATGTAATATTTTATTAGTTATCTATTTAATTTTATTTGAACGCAGCCTTATGTAAAATAATCTCAGTTATCTATTTAATTTTATTTGAACATAGCCTTATGTAATAATGTCATATTATCCCCTAGTTTCTTACAGTGACGACTAATATGTAATTAATGTATAATTTAATCTAATATGAATTTTTGAGTACTTTTATATAACTGCATTACAAACAACAAGTACTAAGTCATGCATTTATTAAAATTATGTTTGGTGTTATTAAATTAATACGAAACTTCGCAAGGAGAAAAAATGCCTTAATAAATGTTGGACGCAGCGAGAGCGGATTGGCAGCTCTACGAGAATGAAGAGCACTCGGGTAGCATGCAGCGCGCTCGGCTAGTAAAATGGGTAAAACTGGTACCCTTCAATCCCTATCTTACCATTATAAAGTAAAGTAAATAATATAATTTTCTTAAATATGGTTAGGTCATTTTTATTTTGATTGAAGGTACGATTTAAATAAGAGGACCGTGAGTATAAGGCTAAACAACTAAGAGGATCGATTCCATAATTTTAAGAAGACTGAGATGACCGGTACTCTTTATGCCCAGTCTTACCATTCTAAGACGAAATAAAGTAATCGATTTTCTAAATATGATTTGATGAATGTTGATTATACTAATGCTGTTACGATAATGGTATGGGCAAAGTAATAAAACACATCTTGTAGGCCAAGTTATAATGAGTAAGTGTAACCTTAATGGGATCTCAGCAATTAATATATGACCTCTAACATTAGTAAAAAACATGACCCCAATCTTAAGCTTACTAAATATAACTTGTTAACTTTTTTTAATAATATTACACTAGTTGTGACAACAAGAACAGAAACTCAGTTTGTGTGAAGTTACATGAGTATATCCAACTTAAGTGAAATATCATTAATTAACACGTCTTTTAAGATGTCCAAAAAGACCGCCTTGATTTTATGATGAACAAAGATGATAAATTACAAGTATTACAATTTGAATGAGAAGACCGCCATTATTGGGATAAATAATTAAGTTGTTTGGTGATCTATACCCGGTCATACTATTTTAAAATGAAATACATCAAATGATTTTCTAAATATGATTAGGTGAGTGTTGAATACTTATTTATTATGATCTTGGTGTGGCAAAAGTTATAGAAGCACATTTAAACATGTGACCTTATGCACGTGATTTCAATCAACACGTTAGATATTAAAGATTTTCACGCAACACAAGAATTAAGAACTAAATAGTTGCCGTGTTATGTTCAGTTTTTTATTTTTTTTTTTATTTTATTTTATTTTATTTTACTGATGTGGAGGTAAAAAATTTATTTCTTCGATGTAATAAGTCAAGCTACTTTTAAAAAAATGATTGAAAGAAAATTTTGAGTGGTTATAATTCCGAATGAATTTGAAAACTTCAATGTAATTTTAAAGGGGTATACATTGATATGATTTAACGTAATATTTCAACACTCATTATAACTTGACCTTATGTCCATTATAACTTATAAGGTCAATGTCCAAAAAAAATTAAATCAGATAATGTAATGTAATTTTAAATTAGTTATCTGATTTAATTTTTTTTGGACATTGAGCTTATGTGATAATGTCATTATACGTATTATAGTACCCTAGTTTCTGAAATTCATGACTAGAATGTAATAAACGCAAAATATCACTAAGTAATGTAAGTTGTTATAGTTTAATCTAATATGAATGTTGACTTTACGATTTGCATGGATCATGGTGGACACCATAACAAAAGTTGAGGGGAATATTCATTGGATCAAGTTTATAATTCCAGTCTCGATGACTATAGCAGGACTTTCCATAAATTTATTTTTTATCATTTATTGACATCCATATATATTTTATATTACGATTTTTTTTTTAAATTAGTTAAATTATCAAAATGTACCCAACGCCGAGTAGATAATCACCATGACTGATGTTCCCAATTAAAATACACCATCCATTACCCAACAGTGGGCATCTCAACATTTTCAAGATTTCCTAAAAAAATCAAGAATTCTTGTTAATTATAACTTCAATTATTCTTCTTTTTTTTTTTTTTTTGTCTCTTTCTCCATATTATATCAATTTTCATTTTATATTCCACAAATCATAATCAATTTATTTTTTTTTACAAAAAAACTCAGAATTAAAAAATTTCTCGTACCTTTCTCTTCATTAATTTTGTAAATCTGAAATCATAAATTTCAAATATAACTGCAAACTACTTATATATGTAATTACGTATAACTACTAGCAAAAGGTTTTTTTCTTTTTGATTTATTGACGATAACTAACTTGGATGGCTAACCCAATTTTTTGTTATCGAAAAAACTACAAAAGCATAAAAATCTATTGACAATTTTTTTTTCCCTTATACTAAGCATGTATAGGACTCTGGGTGAATAACGTAAAAATTTTATAGAAAATGAAAGAAATGGACTGAAATTCACCAAAAAGAGATCGGGTTAATAGATTGCAAGATTATAAATATTTTTGAATAATATTAAGCATTTGTGCGATCTGGCAAAATAACGTAAAATGTAAAAAGAAAATTAACAGAAAAAATAGAGTGAAATTCATTAAATGAGAATGGTAAATAGCTTGGATGATATTTTGGGTAATAAATAATGAACCAAGTCAAGCAAACATGAGTATTAACAAACAAAACCAATTCAGGCTTTTTATTTCTGATTTTATACTTCCGCCCCCTGCTCTGGGTCTGCGTACCGGTCACTCTGAAGGGCGCAACAGGTCCCACACATTCCCCACTACCTTACTTGCTTGAAACTGCGCCCACCGTTAACGGATAGGATTACTTCAAATTTCAACTCAACCGTTAGAGATGGGCTGCATGGTACATCCCAAAAAAAGGATATACCGTGTTTCGTTTGATAATAATTTAGCAAAATTAATTACATAATTATACGTTATTTTTTAACTATTTTTTAATTTATTTTTTTTTCATTTTTAAAAATTACAAACGTATTTCTTGAGTTTAAAAAATTTATTTTAATTTCATCATTATGAATAAAAAAATTAGGTAAATAATATAACCACCCTATGAAAAATTTTATAGATTTAAAAAAACGTAACAAAATCCTAAAACAAAACATTAACTTAGAAAAAAAGATTTTAAGTTTAATTACTTTTTAAATGTTAAAATATTTTTTAAAAATGTTTAAAAAAGAAAAATAATTTTAAAAAAACTAATTAAAATTATCTTTGTTTTATCTACATGTTTTTTTTTATCCCAAATGTTTGAGAGAGATAAAACTGATACAAGCTTTTCAAATTCAAAAGATACATTTATAGTTTCTAAAATAGAAAGATGAAGTAAAAAATGATTAAAAACTAAAAAATATATTTATGTAATTAACTCTAATTTTGCATCTTTCTTCATATACGCGCACACATGACATAAAAATATATATTTTTCTTGCCGAACTGGCCGAAAAGATTTATAAATTGCATGTCTAAGGGCGATTGAGAAAAGCTCTATCTAGATCGCACACTCACGCATGCTGGAGAAGACAAAAATTTTATACACTACTTACAAAATAATAGAGAACAATTAAAGGTCAAATGACTTGTTCCTACGTAAGAAATGTATAAGTAATAAAGATATCTATTGAGGAGGTGGGTCGGAGAGATACAAATAAATCAATTTTTATCCTTTCTATAGTTCAAGGGTTAAAATTGCTGAAAAATATCTGGGAAGATGTTAATTAGTAACAAATTGCAATAGAGATTCATCCTTTGATGCGCAACAACCTTTTTTTTTTTTCCCCGATCGAGTATTTAAGTTTAATTTAAGTAAACATTTAGAATGAAGATGTTGTTGCAGTTTTCTGCTCCTGAAAAGGTGCTTTACACTTTCTTGGCGGGGTTAAATACATATTCTATTTATTCTAACCAATTAAAAATGATTTCCCATCATCAATTAAATTACGAAAATTGCATCCCTACTTGTAGAGACACCTTTTAGTATAGGCTAATAGGAGTTTACTTTTATATATATAAACCAACATATATTTTAATATGCACCATCATATTAACGTGAGCATGTGGTAGCTCTTGTAAATAATCTTGCCTTTACTGCATATCTATTAGTTTCTCAATAACTTTCTTTAGGGCCCCTATTATATAAGGGGAAAAATTAAACAGCCTTTGACATTTTAGGATCACATGACTTTGTTAAAATTTCATTTTTGTAGACCTACAAGTAAAAATGGAAGTGAATATGAAAATTTATATAATAGTGGCTTTGATAAGATGTCTGAGCATGGTGGCGAATGCCATAGAAGGAATCGCAACCTATTATAGAGCTCCTTGTACTCGTAAGCAAATCACATACATGTTAATACGTATAAGGAGCTATTATGATTTTAAATAGAGTAACATATATATAAATATATATAATTTTTGAAAATTTTCTTTTCGGTTTTGGTTTAGCACTATTCATTATTTTAAGTCGATTTTGATTGAGTTTTAAATCGAGTTGGATTGAGTTCATAGCAGTTATTGTTAGATGAACAAGTTTTCTCCTATATATTTTGTGTTCATAAATAAAGTTGATGATCCATTAGCACTTATTCTTCAAAGATTCTTGTGTTTAGTTTGACATTGGAAAATAATGAAAGAGATTTCTGTTGTAGGATTCCTGTTGTTCTGCATTGTTTTTAAAAAAGGAAATTAATAAACATGTATTCTTGGTATAAGGTCTTACCGTAGAATGACCTTGTCATGAAATGTTTGCAGTCTAACATGATTATTAGTACTTGATTCACAATGCTAACAAAGCTCGTTCTTAATTTTGACATTGCATTGGTTGGCTTTAATTTGTAGCCGCATGTCACGAGCTTACTTTCTCCAAAGCTACTCGTGCGGCCTTGGCACTGTTCCAATGCTAAGTCAGCCTAACTTACTCACACACTTGCCTAGAACGCAAGGGAACACAAGAGAGAATAAGGAGAACTCTGAAAGGAAAAGAATGTTGTATTAAGCTTAAGAGAACTTTACAAAGCTTTGAGATTCTTGGATTTCTTGGATGGTTGGTTGTCCATATTTATAGGCATGCTCTTCCTAAATTGATGGCCTAAATTGAAACACATGACATTGATCCGACGGCTACTAATTCCTATCTAGAATATTCTAGTAGAGTATGGAAGATATTTATAAGTGTGGAGCATTCTAGAGAATTCTGCACTACTCTACATGTTCCTTAAGTGCTCCTAAAGTTCTAGAGAGTTCCAAAGTACTCTTGAGTCTTCCAAGACCTTTTGGGTTCTTCAGGATGCATTTAGACTGGGATTAAACCTCCTATAAAACAGTGGAATGGTGCAGATTACTCTGGACTTTTCTAGAATCTTTCTTGGGCCATCCTACTCTCAAAAATGCCCAAGAAAAATGAGCAGCCTCCTTGTCGATTGCGGGGCGTGACATTTTCCCCTACCTATGTTCGCGACGTTTTTGTCACGTCCCTATAGTAGTGTTGGATTTTATCTATGAATTGCGAAAGTGCCTCCTTAGTTTCCCAACTGGCCTTAGTGTTGGGCAGTCCCTTCCACTTGATAAAGTACTCCCGATAGCTTGGCACACCTCATCTTCGGATGACTCGATCCGCTAGTATTTCATTAACTTCTTTGTTAAAGGAGGTGACCACGGCTGTGGGTGCTCGATGGGAGACTCCTCTTGATGGATCTTCTAAGTCTTCATGGTATGGTTTGAGCATGCTTACGTGGAAGACTGGATAGTTTATATGAGACCTTACCTACACGCTTGATCACCTCGAAACGTCCTTCATACTTATGTATTAGACCCTAATAGACCTTCTTGAGTGTCTTGAATTATTGTGGCAGAAGTTTCACTAAGACAAGGTCTCCTTCCTTAAACTCTATGTGCCTCCTTTTCTTATCTGCCCATTTCTTCATGCATTTTGCTGCCTTATACAATGCTACCTGGGCCAATTCTACCTGTTCATGCCACGACTTGGCAAACTTGAATGCAACTTGGCTCTTCCCTTCATAGTGAATGGCAAGGGAAAGAGGAGTTGTTGGCTATTGCCCCATGATGATCTTGAAAGGACTCTTGTTGGTGGCCTCACTTTAATGCAGGATGTAGGAAAATTGTGCAACATCTAGAAGCTTGGCTCAGTCCCATTGGTTGGCACTCACAAAGTGCCGTAAGTAGAGCTCTAATAAAGCATTGATGCATTCTATTTGACCGTCGCTTTGGGGATGGAAGCTTGTTGAAAAGTTCAAGTCCGACCTAGCATCTTGAACAGCTTTGTCCAGAGCCTCCTAGTAAAGTGAGGGTCTCGGTCACTGACAATGTATGTTGGAACACCCTATAGCTTGACTACATTGTGCATAAATAGTCTAGCTGCCTCCTCTGCAGTGTAGTCAGTTGATGTTACGATGAATGTTGCATACTTGTTAAGCTTGTCCACCACGACCATGATACTTCCACACCCTTCGGACTTCTGCAGGCAGGTTATGAAGTCCATAAAGACGTTTTCCCATGGTCTTTCTGGAATAGGTAGTGGGTCAAGCATGCCCCCTGGTTGTTGTTGGACTACCTTATCTTGTTGACAAACAAGGCAGGTCCTTATGTATTCGTCGACCCCATCTCGCATGTCAGGCCAATGGTAGATAGACTTTAAGAGAGCTAGTGTGCGCCTTATACCTAAATGGCCTGCCCATAAGGACACTCCTTTATTAGTTCTTTTCTTAAATTGGCCCACTTTGGTACATGCATATGGTTGCCTTTGGTGTAGAGGATGTCATCAGCTAGCCAAAACCTTTATGTTTAACCCTCGTTTACCAAGGCAATAAAGCTTTGTGTTTGAGGGTCCACCTTTAGTCCCTCCTTGATTTTGCTTAATAGTGGGCTAGTGACTTGAGAAATGCTTGATAGCTCAGCCTTTCGTCTTAGCGCATCAGCTACCATGTTCACTTTTCCTAGCTAGTACTACATGACATAGTCGAACTCGGCCAGGAAGTCTTGCCATCTAGCTTGTTTCAGACTGAGTTTCCTTTGGGTCTGAAAGTAGCTTGTTGCAACATTGTCGGTCATGATCATGAACTTTGTCCCAAGTAGATAATGTTGCCACACTCTAAGACAATGGATGATGGCTGTCATCTTTTTCTCTTGCACTGTGTAGCGTTGCTCAATCTCATTGAGCTTTCAGCTTTCGTAAGCAATTGGGTGTCCCTCTAGCATGAGAACACCTCCAATGGCAAAGTCTGAGGCATCTGTGTGTACCTTATAAGGTTTGGTGTGATCGGGAAGGCTGAGTATAGGCTTTTCACTGATTGCTTTCTTTAGATCTTCAAAGGCCTCTTGACACTTCTCTGTCTAGTCCCATGCCTTGTTCTTTTTAAGAAGGTAGGTCAGTAGGGCAACCCTTGCCAAATAGCTCTTGATAAAACAGCAATAGTAGTTTACTAGCCCAAGAAAAGATCGTAGCTCATGTACCTTGGTTGTGGCTCCCAAGTTTAGATAGCATGCACCTTGCTATCTTCCATCATTAGCTGGCTATCCTTAATCTTGTGCCCCAAGAAGACCACTGGCTTGGCAAAGGAGCACTTCTCCTTCTTGATGTATAGCTCTTTGTCCATAGCACTTTGAACGCCTCCCTTTAGTGTTGCACATGCTCCTCTAAGCTCTTGCTATACACCACTATGTCGTCCAAATAGACGACCACGAATTGATCGAGATATGGGTGGAACAACGTGTTCATCAAAGTACAAAATGTAACAGATGCATTGGTTAGTCCAAATGGCATAACCAAGAATTCATAAGACCCGTACCTTGTAACACATGTGATCTTTGGTTCGTCTCCTTCGGCTATGCCAACTTGATAATACCCCGAGCGAAGGTCTAACTTCGAGAAGTAGCAGGCATGACCTAGTTGATCAAACAAATCAGCAATCAGAGGAATAGGGTATTTGTTCTTTACCGTGATCTTGTTAAGGGCCCTATAGTTAATGCACATGTGCAAGGGATCGTCTTTCTTCTTTTAGAACAAGACTGGTGAGCCAAATGGGACTTTGGAAGGCCTGATTAATCGTGCATCAGGTAACTCCTTGAGTTGCCTTCTCAGTTTCGCTAATTCTAGTGGTGCCATGCAATATGCACCCATGGCTGGTGGCTTGGTCCCTAGCTCTAGCTCAATCTGATGGTCCACCTCCCTCTTTGGTGGTAGTTTCTTTGGTAACTCAATTGGTGGAATGTCCTTGAACTCTTTGAGGATAGCTGCTACCTCCTTTGGCTTGACCTTTGGTGGCCCTGGCTCATCATTGTCACACTCCTTAAGGATAGCCAAGTAGCTTTCCTCATTCCTCTAGATGCCCTTCTTAAACTGCATCGCCGAGAGTATCTTTGTGTCTTGCTTATTAGTCCTGGTCATTGGCACTACAGAAGCCTTGTCACCATCCATGATGCACATGCTGTTGGTGAATGGTATTGGGAACGCCTTGACTTGATCCAAGAATTCTAATCCCAAAACAACTCTAAAGTCATCCATTGGTGCGACTAAGAAGTCCATATGCCTAGACCAGGCTCCCACGCTAGTCTTAACTCCTTGGGCTATGCTGTGAATGGGTCGAGCAGCTGAATTGACTGCCTTGATGGAGCCTCCTCCACTAGTCACTTTAAGTTCTAGTCTTTGGGCTTCCTCAATTAAGATAAAGTTATGGGACGCACCTGTATCAAGCATGGCCACTGTTGGCTTTCCTCCTATGGCCATGTCCACAAAGAGTAGCCCCTTGGCTTGGGTTTTAGGAGTGGATTAAATCACATTGAGCAACTGCATAGACCCTATGTGTGCACCAGCATCGCTGCCATTGACTTCTGTCCCATCTTGATAACTTACCAAGTGTGAATTCAAGGCTCTTTTCTATGGGCAGTCCCTAGCCTAGTGGGGACCATTACAAAGGAGGCATTTGTTATTGTTGGACTTACTTGAACTCTTGGTATCCTTTTGCTTGCCCTTATCCTTGCCTCTTGAGGTGTTATCTTGGTGGTGCTCGTCTTTGCGTTGGCCCTTATCTCCCCCACCTTTGGCTTGCCCATTCTTTTTATCCTTCGGCTTGTTGGTGGACTCCTTTTGGCCTGCGTAGTCAATCAAGCTTTCGGCCACAACTATGGCATTGGCAAGGTCTTGTACCCCACGCTGCCTTAGCTCGGTCTTGGCCCATGGTTGGAGTCCATCCATGAAATTGAAGAGGGCATCTTTGTCGGACAAATCAAGGATCTCAAGCACTAAGTTAGTAATCTCTTTAATGTAATCACGAATAGACCCTGATTGTTTAAGCCTTCGCAAACGAGCTCTAGCCTCATCCTCGGCATTCTCAGGATAAAATTGCCTTTTTAGCTCCCTTTTAAAGTCATTTTAGGTGGTCATGGTGCACATACCTTTTTCGATGTCTCCTCGCCTTCTCCTCCACCAAAGCATGGCTATGTTGGTGAGATAAAGAGCCGTGGACTGGATCTTGGCATTCTCTTCTATGATGCCCATGGCTCCAAAGTATTGGTCTAGGCCCGACAAGAAGTTATCTACTTCTCATGCATTGCGTGATCACCCAAAACTCTTAGGCTTTGGCACTTCAATGCGCCTAGCCTCAATGATCCTACTGTTGGACCCCGTCGCCAATGCACGCTTGCAAAGGGCTAAGTCCCCTTGCATATCCTCAATGTGTGCAAGTATGCTATTCATCTCCATCTTGTGGGCTCGACGCATTTCGGTGAGCTCTCCCGTGAACTCGTCACGGACCTTCCCAATTTCGGCCCACAAGGACTCCTCTAATTAGAGCAACACGCCCCAAATCACAGTGTGGATAACGACATCCTCTGCTTCTAGGCCATCCAACCATTTGCTCAGATCATCTACTTGGGTCTCCATGCCACTCACGGCCTCCTTTACCCAAGATAGGCATGAGTCGAAACTAGAGATCACGTCCTTAGACTGATCCGCTTAGTCACGATGTTGGGGTCATCTATCTCTTCACGACCTCGCTTCTACGTCACCTCCACGTTGGAAAGGTTGGATCCCATGGCCCTTTGAGCAGCACCATGCTTAGTCATTGTCTCAGTCTGAGCTCTAATACCAACTGTCACGAGCTTACTTTCTCCATAGCTACTCATGCGGCCTTAGCATTGTCCCGATGCTAAGTCAGCCTAACTTACTCACGTACCTAAATTGAAACACATGGCATTGATCTAACGGCTACTAATTCTTATCTAGAATATTGTAGTAGAGTATGAAAAATATTTACAAGTGTGGAGCATTCTAGAAAATTCTACACTACTCTACATGTTCCCTAAGTGCTCGTAAAGTTCTAGAGAGGTCCAAAGTACTCTTGAGTCTTCCAAGACCTTCTAGGTTCTTCAAGATGCATCTAGTCTAGGATTGAACCTCCTGGAAAGTAGTGGAATAGTGTAGATTACTCTAGACTTTTCTAGAATCTTCCTTGGGCCATCCTACTCTCAAAAACGCCCAAGAAAAGTGAGCAGCCTCCTTGTCGATCGCAAAGCATGACACTCAGCTTGCTATGAATATGAAGACCATGGAGTCCAAATAGCTGCTGCAACCGGCGCACTATGGAATGATAGGAAAGCTTGCGTTCAACCATATTGGGTTAAATGCACTGGGATTACAAATAATCGACCACAACATCCTTGCATAGGTCGCTATGTTCTTGTCGAAATAATCGATTATTGTAAAGGATGTAATGGGACTCTAAATCTTTTGGAAGAAGCTTTCTTAGTAATCGTGGATCCTAGAGCTGGAAAAATCACGATTGATTAGCAAGATTTTGTCCTATCACATTTATTTTGTTTTATTTTTGTGACATGATTAGTAAAATGAATTTTTATTTTCCCTATCTCATTCTCTTTAGCAACATTTATGGTAGGACACATTTTAGCATAAACTATAAGTAATGTTTTTTTAAATTTTAATGTCCAATTAACTTTTTAATGACCTGACTTAAAGACTAGAAACAATTAAAATAACAAGACCTACCTAGAAAACTGAAATACATGTTGTACTATAGGAGCTCGCTTTTCTTTTGCAATTCTTATGGCAATTAGCTGGTATATAATAACAAATGTCGTGTTTTCTTTGTCAGTGTTCTGAAGGAAGCTTAAGGAATCCGAATGTTGAAGTCATGCAAAATAATATATGAAACACACGGATACTACTACTATTCAATTGCTTTAGTGTCTGTATTTGTATATTATACATTAATTTTTGTGTTAAATGTCTTTTGTTACTGTAGCAACGGTGGTTTAAGCGTTATGATGGCTCTCACGGTTGAAGGTTTTTTTGTCACTTTATCATTGTACATCGAACGAAAACAAACGAATAAGATTTTATATTGAAGTAAAATTCCATATATTAGATTCGCAACAAGTTCTATTGCTATTTCATGACAACATATGTGGGAAAGCCAGACAGCTATTAATGAAGGAAGACATGGATATTGGGTTCTTGGTTTCCATGGTCTGCTTGGTAGGAGGGATGAAATAGTGCGGAAATGGATATGCTGTGAGGGAAAAATCATGTGAAGAAAGAAAATAAATGTAAAATTGCTTTAAGTTATTTGTTATATGAAAAGAAGGGAAAAACAATGGTTGTCCAATTTTGTTAAACGTTAGTATTATAAAGTAAGCAAAGAATTAACTTTTATGCGTAAAAATAGTATGTGAGCTCTTTTAGAAAAATAAATAAATTTTTATTGTTAGAATATTAATTGGTGTCTCTAATATACTTTTAGGCTTGTTATTTGGTGGGAGGGAAAAAGGATGAAGAAAGTTAGATTGACAAGGAATGTGAAGAGATAGAGTGAATTATAACAATTGTTGGCGTCCAGTAGATCCGTGGGTGTGACTTGTCGGGGTAATACATGTGTTAGTCTCTGACAGTGTTGATGAGGACACAGCTAGTGCAATGAATGAGTTTGTACAAGATGACTTCCATAAGATCTCCAATGGGTGATGGGAATGGTTAAGCCCAGATTGAACCAAAAAGACGGCTTCAAGGGCTCAGTCTATTGTTGAATAATCAAGAAAACCTGCAATAAAGCCAAGAAAACACGAAAACATAGTAACGTAGAAGCTAGCGTAAGCAGTGACAGTGGGAGGAGTAGTCAATGGTTGACGGGTAGAGACAAGGCTGCCTCCATATTTGATCTATGCTATCTCTGTGGATTGGCGAGAGGAGATCGAGAAGATATGCAAAGTGTCGATAGGTAGCACATGATGGTTCCGACCCTCAAGAAGGGACTTCATCATATACCGAGTTAGATCTCCAAGAGATAAGGTATTTTAGCTTGATTTATCGTTGCACACCCTTAGGTGGTGATTATAAATCATGGATAAAATATTGAAATCATGGTTATATACTCATATTGATTTTATTATTAATCTTCCCTAGAAGCTCCGTTAATAAAATTGATGGCCAAAGAAACGATTATTAATATATGCTGGATCATATAGGTCTTAAATGGAATATATTAATTAGGAGGAGATACATGTTCCTGATTGAATTTAGCAAGACTCTCCTAGGATCTTGTTGAATTTTGAGTTGGGAATTATCATTGGAAGGTTCTGATATTTTCAAGGTTTTGACACATAAACACATTTGTATGTTTTACATGATTATGTTATCTTACTAAATTATTACGGTATGTATGCTTATGTTTGGTATATGATTCTTTATTGTAGATTAAAAATGTCTAAAAACGCTTTATCATCGTTGCTTGACACTAACCAATTAACCAGTGAGAACTATAATGATTGGAAACGAAACCTAAACATCATTCTATCCTTTAAGAAATTAAAATTTGTGCTGATGACATCTTGTCCTCCTGAGCCTACGGGAGATTCCACCAATGAGCAAATCTAAGCGTATGATCGCTAGAAAGATGCAAATGATCAGGCCGCTGCTATGTTATGGCCAACATGAATAACGTGCTGCAAACTCAATATGAGGATTATAAGACTATTAGGTAGATCTTGGATAATCTAAAAGATATGTTTTGGAGGCTAGGCCTTAACAAAGTGGCAAGGGGCACTTCAAAAACTCTTGAACCGTAAGCAGAGACCGAGGACGTCTATAAAGGAGCATATGATGTTGGTCATGGGTTACCTTACTGAGGCACAAACCAATGGAGCCAACATTGATGCTGAAACTCAGATAACTATGGTCTTTGAGACTGTATCTAAGGAATTCATTCTGCTTAGAGCTATATTTAATTTGAGGAACATGTAGGATATGACCTTAATGGAATTGATGAAATAGTTACAAGAGTTCGAACTGCTAATCAGGGAGTCTCCTGCTAGTGGAGAGGCCAACTTGGCTGCTGCTTTTGGTTCTAATCCCAGGGAATGGAAAGAAACAAAGGGCCATGAACGAGAAGTCTTCTAATCCTACAAACAGCAAGAACAAGAAGAAAAAGAAGAAGAACCCGAAGAAGCTAAAGTGCTTCTTCTACGGGAAGGTCGGGCACATTAAGAACAATTGCAAGGACTTGCTTTCCTGATGAGGTAGATGTAATCTTCTGTATTTAGAAACTTGTTTGGTTAAGGAATCTAGTGACATTTAGGTCATAGATTCCAAAACAACTAATTATGTTTGTGTTTCTCTATAGGGGTTCAAAGAAACGGGAAATCTACTTCGCGAAGACTTCACGCTTTAAATGGGCAATGGATCCTTGGTCTTAGCTGAAGCAATGGCAGACGTCTATCTTCATTTTGATAATTATAGGATTTTAATTTTGCGGGATGTTTTTTTGTTCCTAAATTTAAAAGAAATTTAATTTCTATAGCTTGTGTATTTAAAGACTCTTATTTGGTTTCTTTTAATAACAAAGTGGTGATTCGTAAAAACAAATCTTTTATCTGTTCAAGATGGATGCAAAATAATCTATGTTTTATGAAACTTAAAATAGACTTACTGTTTAATGCTGAGATGAATGATAATAACTCTAAAAGACTTAAAACTTCTCTCTAATAAGACTTCTCTTTGGCATTTGTGACTTGGTCATATTAACCTGGATAAGATTCAAAGGTTGATAAGGGATAGACCTTTAAGTCACTTAAAGGTGAAATCTGTACCTCAATGTAAATCTTATTTGGAGGATAAAATGACTAAAAGACCATTGGGGTCTAAGGGCAATAGGGTCGAAGGGGTTCTAGAAATTTTGCACAGTGATGTTTGCGGACCGATGAACATTCGGGCATGAGGAGGGTATAAGTACTTCATCACTTTTATTGACGATTACTCAAGGTATGAGTATGTGTACTTGATGCACCACAAAAGCGAAACTTGTGACAAGTTCAAGGAGTTTCGGGCTAAAGTAGAAAAGCAATTGGGTAGACCTATAAAGGCACTTCGATCTAATCGAGGTAGTGGATACTTTTTTGATGAGTTCTTAGGACACTTATTGGAGAATGAGATTTTATCCCATTTGACTGCATCGGGCACCCGCAACAAAATAGCGTGACTGAGAGAAGGAATAAGACTTTGTTGGACATGATCAGGTCCATGATGAGTTATTCATCATTGCCTTTGTCCGTTAAGGAATATGCACTACAAACTGCATGTTATCTTTTGAACAATGTGCCTTCAAAATCGGTTCCTAAAACTCCTCACTAGTTGTAGATGGGGAAAAGGACTTCCTTAAACTATATTCACATATGGGGATATCCAGCTCATGTCAAGTTTAGGGATGCAAATAAATTAGAAGTACATTTAAAAGTTTGTGTGTTTATAGGCTATCCAAAAAGAACTAAAGGGGATTATTTCTATGACCCAAAGAAAAATAAAGTCGTGGTTTCAACTGATGCAACTTTCCGCGAGAAAAGTTACATGATCAACTGTTAGATATTTCCAAAAGAAAGAAAGAAAAAAAAACTAAGCCAGCAAGCGATGATGGTGATGGTGTCCCCCCTCAAGCCCTTAATGGTTTAAGGCCCAGCTCATATATTTTGGATAAAGAGCATTTGGACAAACAAAGGCAAAACCTTAATCAAAAGGGCAGCAATAATGTGCATATCATCCTAAACAACCATAAAATAATCATGGGAGCCAAAAAGAGCCAGAAAGTTAAAGGTGCTTTTAAGAGCCCTTAAGGGCAATGACTCACCTCTTAGTCCACAAATTAAAAGAATGGATCATCACATTAATATCTTTTTTTCTTTTCATATTCATATCTTTTTATTTATTTATTTTTTTTTTTTGCGAGATTTTTCTTTCATTGAAAAAAGTTGGAGAGAAGTGTTAGTGTAGATGGAGAAGGTTAGGTGCCACATATAAAAGCTAGACAATGGCACTCAACTGTAACCCGTGAAATGACCAACATCAGCCATTAATGTTGAGTCCCTCAAGACCATCTAAGGCCCGAAGACCCAATTTCCCCTTTTTTTCTTTCACACAGAGATATTAATTCCATTAAATGCAACAGCCTGTAACACAAAAACCTTTCCTCAAATTTTTTAAAAACTCTTCTAAAATTTGCGGGAAAATTTATCGACAATATGGTAGCAAAGTTTCTTTATCAGTATTTAGTTGTAATTACAGGGTTCCAAAATTTGTCCATGCAGTACCAACTTTAACGATGAAAGTGGTAAATGCATTAACCTTGAAGGCAGCACAAAGGAAACAGATTCAACCAAAGAAATCTAAAATCTGGCGGCCGTACAAAAATAATACACGAAGAAATTTAAAATCAAAATAATCTTATGATTGCATGCTTTAAAACCTCACACCTCATCGTCTTTTTATTTTTTTAAATAGAAAATCAACAACTTATACTAAAAAGACTGAAGGTTATCTTGTTCCCATGTTTTTCGTTTTTTGTAAGCAATAATAAATAAAATTAAGCAAATGAATTTTAAATGATTGGCACGCTTGTGTATACGCATGTTTGTAGAGACTTATGGTAACCCATGAGATGACAATTAGGAGCAAAAGTGGGAAATGTTTGATGCCATAAAAAGGTCAGAAATTAAAAGAAAAGCTGAAAAGAGTGGTTTGCGTTTCAAATTTGAATTTGAAAATCGACTTCAACATTTAATAAGCTTTATATGCCCCATTAATTACGAGGTCTAACTTGTACGCTTTACCATATTTATTGTTGGTGATGAACATGAGCAAGTTCCAAGTTTCCAATTTCTTTCCTTCTCTTCATCTGTACGGCTTTTCATGACAAAAGTATCTGTCTCTGCTTGTGAAGTAGTGGGAGTACTTGTTGGACGGTGTACGGCAAAACTATGCAACTTGTAGAATAGAATTTCAAGAGGTGTGTTACTCGGAAACACTTAATATAGTGTCAAATATTGCGTATGATATTGGATTTAATTTAAATTATTTGAATTTAACTAACTCTTCTATTTAACCTAGCAAATAAGAAAAATTAAAGGAAAAAAGGAAAGCCTATATGTGCTTTGCTAGAACAATGTTCTAAACCAATGTCTACATTTGACTTTAATGATTAATTATTTTTCTTTTCCTTTTTTTTTTTCACTCGAAGGTTATTGATTGTTATAAAGAAAGAAAAACCTAAGCAGTTATGGTAATTAGCTCTACAAGCAGATTTTATGCAGAAGGATGAATAAAAAATTGCTAAAATAGGGAGAAAATATAGTAACCGAATTCCCAGAAGCTTGTAGATATAATTAAACAATAACAACAAACAAATCCGACATTTCTGGCTATATTTTTAAAGCAATTTTATAGTAAGAATTGTCCTTTTCAATCACTAATAAATATTGTTGTTTTAATATTAGATTAATTTTTAACGATCATATTTACAAGTTTCCCCGACAAAAACTATTGCTTAATACAAAACTACTGTGCTCTTACTTATAGACCAAACTCTTACAAAACAAATATAATGGTTGAAACAATAGTGCATAATGACAGTGAAGGACAATTTCTATCGCAGAAATTCTCATATTTTTATTTCTCTTTTTCGAATGAAAAAAAGAAAGAGATGGGGATCATGTAAAAGAATCTCCTGTTTTTTAATCACCTGGTTATATTGGAAAAATTAATAAACCGTTTTGCAATAAAATGCAAAAATCTTTTCTATTAAGGTGTGCCTTTTCTACTACTTTCTTTCACAATGTTTCCTTCTTCTTCTTCTTCTTTTTTTTTTCTCCTCCCCTGATATAGATCACCCAAATTGTGTTCCAGATAGAATAAACTTATCTAAAAATAAAATATAATAAAATATAATAAAATAAAAATCAAGGGTTTGGATCAAAAGAAGAATGAACAACCTTTTTCTGTCTTCCCGTAAGCCAAAGCAGAGTCCTCCTAGCAAAAGATGGCGGATTTGACTGAGAATCCAAACTATTATCACCACTCCGATTCTCTTCTTCTGCAAAAGCCAATTCAGTTCCTTCATTTTCCCATCTTCCAAAACCAATTTCAGAGACTGTCCTTCTCGAGAACTTCCCATTTTTGCCCTTCAAATCTTCCCCTGAAACTCCGTTGTTGTTCCACCGCATCGGAAATCTGAAAGAGAAAGCCCTTCTAGAATAATTGTTATCACTTCTATTATCATTAGAGTCACTCAGCCAGATCTTTGACACAGAAAAGCTCTCTCTTTTCGAAATCCGAGAACCCATTTGAGAATTAACGGAACTGAAATCGAATTCCCTCCGCGACTCGCAATCGCATTCGGAGATGGCCGCTCTGCTCACCCCGGGCTTCAGTGGCAGAGAATTTTTCTTGTTTGTGCTCTTCTTCAATGGCGTTCTGATGGGTACTCTTAGATTTGAACTCTCGTCCATTACATAAGCAAAAGACCCCATTGAAAAACACCTTCTCGAATCAACATTACTCGAATCATTATTACTATTTGTAGTACCAATAGTGGTAGTAGTAATACTACTACTTCCTTCATCATTATCAACATTCCTAAACTTCCCAAGCTTCACAGTCGCAACTTTCTCCGTCTCCTTGGAATCAATCACAGCCGTTGGATTGGAGAAGGACTCCTCCACTGCTCCTTCATCCACTTCTATGTCGTTTTCCACAACGATCTCTCTTGAACTGTCGCTCCCGGACTCAAGGACCAAAACGACAGGAGAACAGTTGTCGTTTGGGAAGGAGCCTTGAAGAAGGCTAGCTCTACACAGAGGGCAAGTGGAGTGAGAGAGAAGCCAGGTGTCAATACAGTCCATGTGGAAGGCGTGGCTGCATTTGGGCAAGAGCCTGAGCTTGTCGTCCGGCTCAAACTCACACAAGCAAACTGCGCAGTCAAAAGGGTTCTTGAGTCCAATAATGGCTTTGTAATGGAAGACCGGTAATGTGTCAATCAAGGATTGGTCAACGCCGGCGTCGTGGAGGTCGAAGAGCTGTTGGAGTTGGCCTTGAAGAGCGCTCACGCTTTCCAAGTCATCCGGGTCTCGGTTTGGGGGTCTTAAGAGGAATCTGACCAGAAGATGGAGTAAGCCAGAGACGAAGAAGATTATGGCTAGGATTACTATGATCAGCAATATGCTTGGACTGACTTTTGTGTTGAAATTGAAGGCGTCTGATTGGCCGGTGCTGGAGGAATGTGGGGCCGGTGGTGGTGGTGCTGGCTGGGAAATAAAATAGGATTGTTGTTCTGAGGAAGATAAGAAAGGGTTTTCTTTGGTGTCAAGGAGCGAACTTGCCATGGCTTTTTTGAGCTTTGTGGCAAGCGATTCTGAGGCTTTTTAGGAGAATCCCATCAAAAATCTAGAGGAGATCAGGATGTTTTTGGCACGCTATGATTTGATTTGGTGGAGGGAGAAACTCCACATGAGGGAAGATTCTGGGTTGAGTTCTCATGTATTCTAAGGAATCCCATATGGGGTTGCAAGCAACAAATGGAAGATGAAATGGAATGGAGAAAAGTGTGTTTAGGCCAGGTGTGGTCTTATGTGGTTGTTATGATGTTGACCTCAAATGGGGTTTGTATGAAATTTTTTTTCCTCATTGTAATCGGAACCTGCAGTTCAAGTCAAATAGAGAGAGAGAGAGAGAGAGAGTTAGAGAGGCTTGCTGTAAGGAAGAAATAAATGGTGACAGAGGAGAGAGTTCAAAAGGAGTAACAAATCAGCCATTCAGCCCTGTTGTATCAAAAATAATAATAATAATAATAAATAAATCTACCATTAACCCAAAATTAAATAAATAAATGACCTATCTGGTGAAATTAACAAGATGTTTTTAAATTATGAATAGTTTAAAATTTTTATATATTATAATTTTTAAATTTAAATTAATAATTTAATTATCTTTTAAACATTGTATAAATTTTTAATATTGTGAAACTAAGAGGGTGTTTAGAAAAGTGGTGAAAACTATAATTTTTATTTTTTTTAATTATAAACAGTATAAAATTTTTATATGTTATAGTAACAATAAAAATTTATTATAATATAAAACTCTTACATATTAAAATAAAAATAATTCTAACTAATATTTTCTACCATCTTCTAAATACCTTATAAATTATAACAAATCATTACTCAAAATTTGAACTGTCAAACCCATATGTGGCACAACTTTTTATCTTTTAATTCTTATCTTGCTATGTAACACACCTGGCAAATTTTACGGTGAGAACAAAATGATATCAGTAAAAATTGATCTGATTATATTCTTTCATAAAAGGTAAAAAGTAAAAACCTTTCTAGTTGCCTTAAAACAAAACCCTGGCATCAACCCCAATGCGCACAATTAATGCTCTAAAATATAAAAAATTTTGATACTCACTCTTCACATGGAAATGCTAACCCCAATAGGTGTAAATCCTAATTTTTTTAATGCTATATTTCACTCTGATCGCATTCTTTTCAGCTCCTTCTAATTCCGTTTCCAATCCGAAAGCCTGTTGGAGATGAACCTTCGAACTCTCTCCTGGATATAGGACAAAAGATAGGCAGAAATAACAAAGTCCAAAGAGAGAGAATAACTAATTTATCCAAAAATATAAAAAAGTTTTTGGCACATTAACTTCTTAATAAATTTTTCCTATCTTTGTAAGATCGTCTTTAAATTTTTGTTGACGATAAAGTCCCTAAACTTAAGTGTGAAGATTAAGTCCTGATTATAAACTTTTTTTATAATTATGATGGAGAAGGATTGCATGAGAAACATGCGATCAATTTAAAAGATCTATACATTTTATTACTTCTAATAAAAATCAAATTATTTGATTTTATGCCCCAAAAAAAAAATAAAAGAAATTATATCACTGTTAATATTTTTAAGTTGGCTTATCTAGGTATATTTTAATCATTATAATGCTTGAAATTTCATTTATTTCCTTCTAAACATGTCACATGCATATGTGATCTTTTTTTTTTTAATTTTAACAAACGTTTGTGATTGAGGAGTTAATTACCTATCTATGACGGAGCCACATATTATTGAGTGGGGGCACATGCCCTCACTCTACTTTTAAAATTTTAATTTTTTACCCTAAAATTTTTAAAAATTTTTAATTATATCCTTGTTTTATTAAAAAATTATAGTTGAACCTCCACTAAAAATTTAAAATATATCATATTATGCCCTCATTCAATAATCAAAATATGTAGTTGTTTCTATATGCAATAAAATCTCTTAGTAATTTTAGCATAATACTCTTATTGACAAAAAACTCTGGCTCCGTCGTTATTATCTTTGAAAAAAATAAAGACCACATATGCCAAAACCCCAAAAATAAAAATACAAATAAATGAACTCATGAAAAAGGCCCAAGGAAATATTTTCAAAGAGCAATTAGATGAACGTAGAATATAGGGTATATTTTACTATTTTCCATACAAAAAAAAAAAAAAAAAACACTTCTCTAGAATCTGGACCCCAAAGCTTAAGAACTTACGCACAATTTGTTTTCCAGGAAAAAATGAATAAATAAACAACTCTTACTTTGAGCCTTTTCTCAAGGATTTTGGTATTGACTTTTAAAGTGCTGGTTAAAGAGGGGCCAATGATAGAACCAAGCACCCAAATAGAAGGGGACTTTCTGCTTCCTTGGTGACACTCTGACGCTTTTGTTTTTGTGGCGCACCTGAGCCAACAAAAGAAAGAACGGAAAAAGGGTAAAACATAAAAGGAGGAGATCAAAAAGGTGTTTGTACGGGCGTGAGTGACTCAATTAGAGGCCGTTTAGTTTATGTATCTTTTTATATTTAATATTCAAGTATCAAAAATTATTTAAATATGTATTTATTTTTTTAAAAATCTAAATCAAATGAGCATTAAGAATATAAGTTTTTAAAGTTTTGACCTCCTCTAAACTCTTGATACTTAGATATATTTACTATAGTGAAAACTAAAATTTTCTCTTTTATATTTAAGGGAAAAAATTATAACTTCTTCATTTGATATCCACATGAGATGATTCTTTTTTCAATATATACTTGGTGAAAAGAGGAATAAATTAAGATCCATATTGCATTTTTTTAAAGATGATTCTTTTTTTTTAAGATTTTATTAAATTTGTTAATAAATCCAAAAAAAATTTCTACTACTTCTCTAAACACAAATTTCAATTTTATTCTATAATCAGATTAAAACTTAAATGCACATCGAAACGTCAATTTGGATAACAATTTAAATTACTGACTCAAATCTTAATTCAAATCACATAGCTCAAATCTTAATCACTAATTCGAATCTATTTACCAAAAAGATCCAAACAGACTTACAAACAGAAGCGTGCATGCTTCCCACCAAAGGTAGCTTCTACTACTTTTGACAAGTGAAAGAATTGATTCAAACCGTGTAAAGTTTACTATAAAAAAGCAAGAAATATGCTCTGTGCAGATAAAAAGTTTTTTTGTTGTTTTAACTATAAGTAACATTGTAAAGTAGAATCAAAGAAAGTGATTACGCATGATAATTCTAGCGCAATCCAAAATGTGGATGTATAAGAGCTATGTATAAGAGGTATGAAATTGGATAGAATTTTTGTTAGATATTGTGGCCCACGTGCCTTATTTTTTAGGAGTCATCTTTGTGTGTTAAAATTTTATTGGTTTATGTGATAAGTGGATAATTCTTATATGATGGCACACTTTGATGGAACATCTTTTCTTTCATGGATTTTTTTTTTCCCCATCTAGTTGCTTTAGCAAGTCCAATCTCTACAATTTACATACATTAAAGTGCACACTAAATTATTCACCAAAAAAAAAAATACACACCCAATTAATTATTTTGTATGTGAAAATGATAAAGTTCTCTTATTTAAAAATTAAGACTTAGCATAATTATATTTAGCATAAAATTAAGCGAAATCCTTACCCTCTTTTTTCTTTTCTTTTCTTCTTCTTCTTCTTCTTCTTCTTCTTCTTTTTTCCTTTTTTTTTTTTTTTTTTTTTACCGCGGTCAGAAATCCTTACAATAACAAGGAGTAATACACACAAAATGCTAGCACCAAGTCAAAATGCCGGCTAATACCATGCTTTTCATTATTTGAAGATCATGATTAACTTGAAGCGAGCTAATCCTTATCATGCACGGACCGCTAGGCGTTTATGTCACTTTTTTCTCTTACGTGGACAATTATAAATTGATCCGTCTTCACCAAAAAATATAATCAAAATAAGGGTTAATTAAATTAAGACTCTTTGTGTTGTGTCAAATTCACAAAGACAGTCTCTATATTAAAACTAATTATTAGGGTTGGCAATTTCAGACCGGACACAATGATATAATACAAAAACGACACGAGATAAATGGGTTTGAACCACACGTTTATTAATTAGGCCATAAATTGATTGGCAAGAATAGCACGAAAATAAATAGGCTGGATTCGTGCTAACGCGTTTAATACGCCTTAACATGCTTAATTAAATGAGCCGTAAACGTGTCAACACAACACTACCCGCCTCGTCTGATTATAACACATTTAAACTTAAAAATAAAAAATATTTGAAATATTTTTAGTAGGTTAGTATTAATTAAATATTGTGTTTTTGTTAATTTTCTTTATTGGTTTCTTTAAATTTTTTTATTTTTAGTTAACTGAGTCATAAACGTGCCATATATGTGTTGTTATCGTGTTAACTCGTCACGGCCCACTTAGTAACCGTGTTAATCGTGTCGTCTCATATTACGCGTGCCATAAGCGGGTCATGTTCATATTTGTATTTCTAGCACGTTATTAATCGTGCTGTGTTCATGTTCGGCCTAAATGTATCATGCTGTAAACGTGCTGGCACGAACACGTTTATTGCCAGCCCTACTAATTATATTAATAACTTTTAAACTTTACTTTCGTTAAGGTTTAGAAATACCAAAATGTAGCTACTAACTTGTTTAAAAAAAAAAAAGAAAAAAAGCCCATTGGGCTAGCCCTACCTTCCCGGTCACCCACCTGCTTTACCCACCCGTACACCCTATCTCCCCCCTCAATTGTCCCCCTCCTATTAGCCTGTAACACGCCCTATGTAATGATTAACAGTTTTTAATAAATTAAATAAAGATATGAAAATAAAAATAAAGCTTCAAAACAAATTTGCTCGAGACTTAAATGAAAACTCTCAAATCAAAATAAAAATATAAACAACAAACAAACCACAGTTTAAAATAGCACATTTAATTTAATAATATAAAATTGTCATCATTATCATTTCAACTCTTAATACATCTTAATACAGTCATGAATAATAACATATAATGCTTACATTATCATGAAGAACATTCTTAATAAACGAAAAGATTCTAACTAAGTATAGTTACATAGCTTTTACAACTATGTTATCACCACCTCAAGCTTTGTGAGTCCTAAAAAGATGAAAATATAGGGAAATAAGCGATAACATGCTAGTAGAGAAAACCATTACACGCTTTCATTTTTATCATTGCCACATTAATACCTGCATGGTCAGTTAGTTCTTAACATTATTCATGAATATTATCACATTCATTTTTTGTGGATACCTTATGATTATTTTTACTAAGTTTCATATATATATATATATATATATATTAGTTTAGGATTTAATAATGCTCATCTGTATCTATCATGCAATAGACTATCTTATCACTCAACTCAACAAAATCCAACTGGGCACGCTTGATTACTCTATAATCATTCCAAGAGTATCTAATGAGGGGATGTCAAGCCCCAGATCCTCACCAAGTCGATTCCTTTATAGTGTGTTCTAGGACTTTTAACCTAAAAGAGTGCCGTCACCTCCCCCTACTTTACCTTTTACGGTATTCGTGTTCAAAGATGTAACTGCTGCCCTCTTCACGTTGTATCATTCCTCTCATAACTATTACTGTTATGTATAGAGTATATTTCTTAACCATGGTTCTCAATTTTATTCAATACATGTTAAATCAATTCATTCCTCAGTATACATTATAGGATGAGTTCATGTTATTGTCTCATAAGTGATATTCATATAATAACAGTTATATATATATATATAACTTGCAATGTAAAGAACCAATTTAATTTCACAAAACCTCACAAAAGATGAGTAAATAGATTCCCTATCTTTTGGCAAATACAATGCTGATAACTTCCAGCTCATAATACCAAGTTCACCATGTAAGCTCTAAGTACTTCATTATACTTCATTATTCTATAACATATAAAATAACCATACTTTAACTTAATTCCAAATCTATAATCATGTTAATTACCACCTATTCTTATTAGTGTTCCATAACCATTAACATGAAATCCTTGAAATATTTCATAACACAAAATGACAAAAAACAGATGAGTTTGGACTGTCTGATAGGCCTATCGATTAAACTACACATTTAGATCTCTTTTCTAGCCTGCCGATTTGGCAGAGTTCAGCCTGCCAAACCTGGTAGTGTTTGGCCTATTAATTTGTAGGGTTCGGCCTGCCAAATCCGTCGACAGGTCCAACCTGCGATAGAAGAATTTTTGGAAATCTAGTTTTTCATTTTTGAAGGTTTCAAACTTTATAATTCAATCTGACCCTTTTTATCAACTTCGAGGACATAGAAAATGCATATAAAAAATATGAAACACCACACTCAAACACATATGGATCATCTTTTTTAGAATTTTCATGCTCAGCATACAAAAACCAAAAATCAAAACTTTTTAAAACTAGTTCAAAAACTCATTTCAATTAAAGATCTATGTAAATCAAGCTTCAAAAACGTTGTATAATTACCCACAAACATCAAACACGCATTTTTCACAAATCTCATGCTAAAGCACAAATTTAAATCAAAGTTTTAGCTTAGAAAAACTTTCTTCAAGCTTGAAGAAAATTAGTGATTTTGCTTGCCAAAATCCTTGATCTTTGTTTTGTGAATCTAGTGAGAAAATAGCTTGAAGGTGTTATTTGATTTTCTTCTTGGATCTCCCTTGATTGAGCCACCGTGGAAGTAAGTAGGAGAAAGGAGAAGATGAAAAGCAAGGAGAGAAAGGAGAGATGAGAGTGAGAGAAGAAGAAGGAAAAGGAAATGGAAAAGAAAAAGACAAGAAAGAAGGGACAAATGAGATAGGAGCAGGTGACAATCAGTCTCCTTCGGAGACTTTGAGTCTAATAATGTCATATGGTATTTTTATAATTAAATGAAAGTTTCAAAGGTATTTTGGTCAATATACTAAATAGGCATAGAAAAATTTTTAGAAAAATTGAAAATAGGTAGAAATAAATAATGTGGAATAGATTTTAGATGAAATAAAAATTTTAATTTACGCACTAACATTGAATTTAATTATAATGATACCCATTAAAAAAAAACAAGGGTGTCACACAGCCGTCTACCTCCCTTGATCTGTGTTGCTCACTTGTCGATTCTGACCTCGCCCTCGTCCCAGCGCCCTTGCCTGCTCGTCGAAGCCTGGACCTAGCGGCCTTGCCCTTGTCACCCTCATCGTCATGGCCTTGTCCTTGCCCATTCACACTCTTCCCCCTAGCTTCTAACCTCCACCATGCAACCCACTCCTTTCGTTGCCGCCTTAGCGTATGAAACGTCATCTCCATCTCTTTTGCCGTCTAGGTGTTGATCTGCCCATTTTCCATTCAGAGATATTTTCTCAAAGTTCATTTTTACTTTAAAATTTTTTAAGTATTTTATTTTTTTTTATTTTTAAGTTTATAATTTTGTTATAATTTTGAGTTTTAATCTTTATGAACAAATAGAATATTTTTCTTAGGGGAAAAATAGAAGTTTAAGATAACAATTGTTTAATTGAGCAAGATCTAGTTAATTTTAAAATAATCAAATTTATTGATTTATGAAGAAAAGAACACATTTTATATTCTTGAAAATTTGAAGATTAAATTTCAAAAAAATCATATTTAAAATTATGTAAAAATCAATTGAACTTTTTTTTAATACATAATAAGGGTAAAAGCATCATTGTAAGCAACATATATAGATAAAAATGTTTTTCTAAACGGAGAGGATTATTTTTGGCATTTTAAGAGAATTTAACGTTCAGATTTTGGTCAAATTTCAAAGACAACAAAATAAGGGGTCTTTGTAATTTTCTAAAAAAGTGACGGAGTGTTGACGTAATTAGTTTTAGTCAAAAGATCCTTTGATTACTTTGGCAATGCAGAAAGAGTGTCAGTGATGATATTAATAATAATAATAATAATCTACTTTGGTTTTTTGTTTTGTTTTTCATTTTGTTTTTAATGTGGGTCATAAGCACACAGCTGAAGTTTTAGAGCTTTTTTTTTTTTTTTTTTTTGGATTGAAAGTTTTGAAGATTCGTTTCGAACTCACATATTCGCCTCCTTGAATAAATAAGACAAGAAACCATGTATCGCTACAGCTAGAGAAACGAAATGAAGAGACAGCATAAGCACCCAGGGAGAGACAAAAGAACAAATAAGGACATATCAACGAATACGTATGCACATAATACATTTGTACTTATGCTTCAGCAAAATATCAATATGTGTGTGTGTGTGTATATATGTATAATACATGAATTTTTATATGCTAATTATACTAAAATTCTAGTTATAAGCATAAGGGACTTATATTAATAAAATAAATGATTAGTAAAATATATAAAGAAGCACAGTTATTAGCCTCCATTATGTGTGGATTCCATATGCACAATGGTTCACGTCACGTTATATTTCAAGTTCATCACCAAGTGTTGCTCGCCAATCACTACGCTATCTTGCCATGTTCGCAGTTGTATAGAAAACTAGCTAGCTGGCTTCTTTTCTTTTTCTTGTCTTGTATAGAAAATTTAAAAGTCATTCGGTCAATACTGCAAACAAAACAGGGAGAACAAAGCGATGAGACCATTATGTCATTTTATGTTCCTCTGAGACTTCTGTCCTCCACAAGTACATGTTTCGTTCTGTTTCCACTCACTGGTTTTCTTTGGTATCATGGACATCGGGCAGCTTGGAAAGAAGTGAAAACTTTTTTTTTTTTTTTTTGAAAATGGAAAGCTTATATATATATATATATGTATATATATGTTGATTTTTCGTCCCTAAAAAAAGTGTAACCTTTATAAACTCGATAGCTTTTGACAATTAGTCAGTCACACTCATACCCATAAAAATGGCACCTAGCTAGTAACAATAGCAGACATGCCGGCCACTATGTTGACCATTTTAATTTGTCTTCTTAGGTTTTACCCCATAATATGTATAAAATCCACCGACTGGAAATCCAAGTCTTCTTCAACGGCGAATGCAATATGATTTAGGTCCTGTTTTGTTCGAGAAATCATAGAAGAATTACATGGTTCATTTACGATCTCTATGTGGTTTTGAAGATCCAAATTAAAACCTTGATTTATGTAAACAATTTTTTTTTGACTTTTTTTTTTCTTTGGGGGTATGTTTCATTTGAAAAATGTCACCTTACCTATGTCCCAAAAATGTGTGCATTTCATAATGCCTCAAACATGGTTAATTAAGACTATTCGTTAGAGGGCTCGATGCCAAAAGGCTACGAGAATTAAACAAATTAATAAGCTTGAAAAAAGTGCTTATTAAAGAAGTGGACATAAATTTCAGCAATAATACGTCATAATAAAAAGCGGGTTAGGGAGAAATGAGCGCTTTGAACAAAGGGAAAATAAAGAAAGTACAGTCCAACTCAGACTTTGCATTAATGTTTGGCTGCATGTGCATTGCAAACGACATGTCTCGAAGAGCTCATGTCATTGTTGTATGGCGTGATGCAAGGAATTCAAAGGGTAGTGTGCCTTCACTTTCGTAGGTCATATATTTATATTTATATTTACGTATGCAAAACTAGATCCTCTTTAGTTGTCCTAGAGTAGGGGCTTATCTGCTAAAGATATTGACCCACGGGCATGCCGCCCCTTGACTAGGGAGATACATTATAGTGTATGATCTTTTGCATTTTTTAATCTTCAATATGATGCTAAGATTTCTCAAAGTTGTGATATAATTGGCCAATTATCGTGAGAGTGACCCGTCAAAAGAGCAGCAAAACTTGAAATAAGTTGACATTACATATGGCTATGATGGACTGTTTCTCTATGTACATATACGGATGTCATATACCCGAATCTTTACAAGTGGTGCCTTGATTATGATTAAAAAGAAAGAAAGAAAGAAGTCTTGCGTCGATCCATATTCCTATGTATCAATTCTAGAGGCGGAGCTAAAAAAAATTAACCAATAAAAAACAATAAGGAGCCTGGTCTGAAAGTGACTTCATCTCTAACCAACCGAATTTATATATGCAAATGTTTTTACTTCATAAAATGAATTTCATACATCAACAAATCAACAAATCAACAAAGAACATGAAAAAAATGATTGACGTTATGGAGAGTTGGTATAGAATGGCAACTAAATAATCAAGACCAATTCATGTTGCTCTAAAGTCTAAACAATAGTGATCAGAGTGGGGAAAAAAGTATGTGGGGACAATTTTAGCTACTTCATGGAGTTGGCAGATAGTTATAATAAATTGGCAAGACTCGAAAGTAGGAGTAAAATGGTGTTTTTTTTTTTTCGGTTGGGTTTTATTAATTCGTCGTAAGGACGTTGTATTTTTGTTTGACCTTTTTGGTCTGGATTTTTATTTTGATATTTTGTTTAATTTATTTTGTTGGCATTAAGTTCAGCTTTGTGTGGAACGGTAGTAAATAGCTAGTAACTGCTCTATCATTTTTTTTTTATGCAAGTCAATTCTTCGTTTTCCTTTTGTTTTAATGGAAAATCGGAGCTGAAATTCAAAAACATTACCTCTCAAGGTGTAGTTTAGACGTGAGACACGGTGGACCAAAATTAATCATGTTAACACTCCTTGGCTGCTCAAAAATATTACAGAGAGACCCTTTTGTCAGTTGAGGGCATGAATTAACTATTAATTTTGTTCAAAATATCAAAAATACCCACCCTTCATCCATAAAAAAAAAAACTTTTTTTAGTTGTTTATGCACCTAAAAATGACAATTTTTATCCTTCTTTATCATTAAAATGTAAGTATAAACAATTTGAACACACTTGTAATTATAAATTTTACTCTAGTAGTAGAGAAAATATTTTCTTTCGTTCTTTTTTCTTAAAAAGTCCTTTTTTGATAGTAATATTATTGAAAAATTTACATTTCTAACATTTAAAAAGATAAAAATATTCTTCATCCCATAAATTTTTTTCTTTTCTTTTTTCTCCAATGATAAATATTATGTCTAAAATAAGATAAAATACAAATATGAATGTTACATAGCCTAAAGAAGTCCACAATTAATTCCCCAAATATATAGCATCCATATCCATATTTTTAGTTCTATGAAATAAAAAGCATATTCAAATTTTAACATGTATTAAAAAATAAAAAAAATTCTCACTCTCCCTTATCTTTCATAAAACATTAAAAAAATTATAATAAAACTATAATACAAAATAAATAAAAATCTATTTTTTGAGAAAAAAATCATATTTAAATCTTTTAAAAATCTTAAAACAAAAATAAAAACGGAAACAAAAAGCCTCTCTTTCCTTCTATTTCTCTCTCTCGCTTGGTCTAGGTGGGGCACGAGGATGGGGGAATGACTATGGTGGGCGGCAACAAGTGGGGAGTGTGACAGGGTGGTGGGTGTGATGGATAAGGCTAGGCAAGATGAGAAGGGAGCTTGGCAATGTTGGGCACGACGGGAAAGGGGCCTGTCAAGGTCAAGCACGATGGGAATGGGCTTGGCAGGGATTGGTGCGACTGGATGGGGGTCCTAGCTGGTTGGGTCGAGCGTAACAGGGAGAGGTGTGGCAAGGTTGCGTAACAACCATAAATTTTAATTTATTTGACTTTGTATAAATTTAATAATTTAGTGTGTCATTATTTAAATTGTCTTAAATTAATATAATGAAAATCTTCATATAATTTAATTTTCCTTTTAAAGTAAAAACCAATTTATAATTTAAATATCAAATTTCAAAATTTTTTTATTTTTGTTGAATTCCAAAATGCCATCAACATTTCACATAAATTACAACTATGTTGCTCTCCCCTTTCCTAGACACCTTTCACG
>CAMOHE010048103.1:78847-107270 GCA_946598075.1 Artocarpus hirsutus
TCGGATTGCAAAATGCATAAAAATTCAAAACAAAAATCAAAATTTTGAAGAGAAAGAGCTAACCTCAAATCAATGTTTTTGAAGAGAATTTCTAGCTTGAATCTCCGTCTCTTAACTTCAAATCAATGAGTTTAAAGCTTGAGAATGAAATTTTGCAAAGAAAATGGAGAGAAGGAGATACGGGAATTAGAGAAAGAGAAAGACGAGAGAGAGAGAGGCTGGGCGTGAAAATGAAAAGGAAAAGCAAGGGAAAAAGAAATAAGAAAAAGAAAAGAAAAGCCTTAAGGGCATTTTCATAAATAAGAGAGAAATATGGGATAAAAATATCATTTTATATTTTTAAACCAAAAATCAAACTTTAAATATAACAAATACAATAAAATCTCTAAATAACTAAAATTAAAGACAAAATTTTACACAGGCACACTTAATAATTAAGCTTAACATAACTAACCTCACTTTAAAATTCAGGGGCGTTACAGTAGGGCTAGGCAAGATGAGACGGGAGCTTGGCAATGTTGGGCGCGACGGGAAAGGGGCTTGTCAAGGTCAGGCACGATGGGAATGGGCTTAGCAGGGATTGGTGCGACTGGATAGGGGTCCTAGCTGGTTGGGTCGAGCATAACAGGGAGAGGTGTGGCAAGGTTGCGTAACAACCATAAATTTTAATTTATTTGACTTTGTATAAATTTAATAATTTAGTGTGTCATTATTTAAATTGTCTTAAATTAATATAATGAAAATCTTCAAATAATTTAATTTTCCTTTTAAAGTAAAAACCAATTTATAATTTAAATATCAAATTTCAAAATTTTTTTTATTTTTGTTGAATTCCAAAATACCATCAACATTTCCATAAATTACAACTATGTTGCTCTCCCCTTTCCTAGACACCTTTCACGTGATTCTTTCTTGACCAAATTCAGACCTCCCCTTCTTCAAGTCTGACCAAACAAGACAACTAACATGCATTGGTTGAAGCCTTCTTTAAAAACACCAATTTTAGACATGTTTTAGACACTCACTCTCCTCCTCCTCTCTCTCTCTCTCTCAAAATGTTTCTCACTTTCTCTCACTCCGTTTCAACTAACCAGCCATAATTGTTTCCAAAAACTCTAAAAAACCCTATTTCCATGACCAACTAGCTTTAGGAACTTCAAGCCTAATTTTGGACCAAAGCTTTTAAGTTTTTAAGGAGATTTGAGTTGGTTTTTTATAAAATGAGTCTAGATTTTGGTGTGCATTCACTACAAATTTAATCTTTAATTTTCATTTCTTAATCTTCTTGAAATTTCTGGGTTATGAGCATGCACATATCTTGAGTGTGGATGAAACAAAACCTGAGTTTTATGCTAAAACAAAGAAAAAATCTTTGTTTTAGTTCAATATTATTGTTAAAATATGTTCTAAGTGTTTAGAGTCAGATTTTATGCTTGTAAGTTGGATGTTTTTAAGATTTAAAGTTTAGAAATTTTGGTATGAACATATTTTGGCTCCTATGTTTCTTAAAACTATGAATTTGTGATTCTTGATTGCGATTTTGGTGTAGGATTCAAGGAAATTTGTTTATTTATATCCTAAGATGTTTTACTAGGTGTTTTGGACTAAGTTTGATTACTACAAACTAGTTTAAGTTGAGAAATTTGAGTTCGGTTCGAAGTTGGTCATGATAGGGGCAAACTAGGCAAAAGCCTGGTTTTGGGCACGGTAGTCGACCACCCCTTTAGAGGCTGGTCAATCGAGTGGCTACTTTGGTTGTCGCCACCTTTCTCCTAAAGCCATTAAGTTCTCCAGCTTGCTCCAGTTCGACTCCTCGGTGTTCTATGATGTAAAACTACTCTAAAAACCCTTATTTTTGTGTTCTAAAGTCCTTAGAATACTAATTCATATTTTATAATCATTTTTAACAAAAAAGGCACACTAGAGAGTGATTTATATATAACACAAGTTTATGGTTCAATTTATTATTGTTTTGGTTCTTCGTTGACCTTATTGGAAAATGTTAAGGTTTGGATAGCTATAGGAGCTTACATGATCATGCGATTGGATTGTGAGGTTTAGAAATCATCCATGTCTGATATGACCAAAAAGGTACAATTCCCTAATTCTTTTTTTGATAGCCATGTTTTGAATTATAATGTTTTGTTTATAGCCAAATGATGTTAACTTGAGATGAGCATGTTTCTAAAAAATTGTTTATAAATATGCTTTTTGCATATTGTTGAGTTTGTGAGAAGTATACTATATGTAAATATGATTGTTTTTATATTTTGGAAAATAAGTTTAAAATTTTGTTTTAGACTCAGAATAAGTAATTCCAAGGGCCAATAGTTTTTAAACACCATTGAGGATGTGTAGGGCTCCTAGTGGTTGATTTTAAGTAACCATAGAGATCGGGTAATATAGAGTGCAACCTTGAAGGTAGGACTCTAAATTGCAATTAGGGCACTCTGCAATGTGAACAATCGATTAAAGCATTGTAAGTATATTTGATATATCAATGGTTTATAAACTAGGAATTTAATTGGACTGTCTCATCTCTTTATTTTACTTGTTAATTTGAATGCCCATGACTCAATTACATATTTAATTACTTATTTGCTCATCTAATCATTTCAAAAATTTCAAAGTTTGCTATATTATATTCTACTAGGCCTTTTGCTCACTTTTTTTTTTTTAATGTTTTTTCTATTGTTTTAAAATCCCCCCTTGGGTGGTACTAAGCTAGTATGAGGTAACGAAGATATATGTTTCTTGAAGTTTCCAATCGAGTTCATGGCATTATCGATTTCTAAAAGGGTTTGTGTTAAATACCATCGTATTGTTTTCTTACCTAAATCTAATTGTATATGTGCAAAGATTGTATAGTTCGACACATGTCCTTGTGTTGTGTGTGAGTGTTTTTTTTTTTTTTTGTAAAGGTTAGTATTTGAACAATTATAAGATTTGAACCACTGAATATTCTAAAGTTTTCTTTGAAATATCTATTTTGGTTTAAACTAAGATTTTTGGTTTAAAATAGTTTGTTTAATTTATTTAATAAATTCAGGTTTTTAGACTTAAGTTAAATGATTTGCTTAATTATATTAATCATGAAGGGCTAGGCAGGAGTTGGGTGCAATGGGAAGGGAGCGAGCAAGTTTGTTGGGCCCGATGGTCAGGTTGTCGGGTTGGCGAAGGCCAGACAAAGTATAGCAAGGATGTGCAGGGGGGTTACGGGGCAGACGGAGGGAGGGGGCTGGCTTGAGGTTCTGTTACTTAGATGTTAGGGTACTTTTTCCAAATCAAAGGCTAGGATTTTAAAATCAATGGCTATAATTTGACTTTGAAAATCAATGGTTTAGACTTAACGGAATATTTTTATCATTTCAAACAAAAAATTAACAAAGTTTTTGTCCAAAAAGTGTTAGTGTGATTAGTTTTGATATAGAGATGCTTCTATAATTTGAGTAAAACACATGGGATTCAAGCATTATACTTTAACATGCAAAACAAAATAATTGTAAAGCTTAGTTTGGTAGGAGGATGATAAAATCTATGATATTGTCAATATGTCCACTATAATATCTATATTTTAAAGCCTCGATATCGATATAGGGGGAAGGATTTTTTTTCCTGAAATGTCCTTAAACTATCTAGAATGTCCACAAATATTCTCAATATTGATAAATATTGTTGAATATCTAGGAATCCAAGATATTTCTAGAAATATCTACAAGATGCCCACAAGCACTAGGAAATTTTTTTTTTGCACAAAAACAAAATTTGTAGGACTTTTTTTAAAAAATATTTTCAATTAAATAAGACTATTATTTCAACTTAAAAACAATAAAAAAGTATTTATTAAAACTTATTTAGTCTTTAAATAATTTTTACTTTTTAAATGAATAGTTCAGAACTTCACATTTAAAAATTAAGATTTTGAGAATGGAATTTATTTTTAATTTTTCTTTGAAAAATGCATTCATGATTTCAATCCTCTTCTCTTTTTTCTTTTTTTTTTTTCAAAGAATACATTCATAAGATTCTTCATGTTTCTTTCTATAAAGTTTTAAGCTTTACATCATGTAGATGTAGATCTAGTATACTTTTACCATTTATGTATTTATATGAATTATTGTTGCTCCTTATACAAAATATCCATGAGATTGTTCATGATTCTTCTGCAAAGTCTTATGTCATGTTTACATGTAAATGTGTGTACTACATTTATGCTTTATATCATTTAGATATTTATGTAGTATACTTGATATACTTATGCATCGTACGTACACTACACACAAATCTATGAGGACTCATCTAGATAGGTTAACTAACAATAAAACTAATTTATAGGTCAATAGTAGGAAGAGATTAAGAAACATACATGTGACGCATTAACAATTTGCATTTAGAACTATTCAAGGGTAGTATCTTAACAAACATGTTTAGATCACGATCAAAACTTATATAATGCTTTCCAACCTGCTAGAAACTCGTTTTGGTATTGAAAACATGTGAAGTTTTTATGTGCTTTATTATGTTCGGCTGTAATTTTTTTTTTGTGCGTATTCTACATATTTGATGATCATTTTCCATATATTCTATTATACTATAACACCTTGTTTTAATGAGTATGTAAAATGTTATTAGATAAGCGATATACAATTATGATGATTTTTCTTTTATACTATCAGATAAAACTCTCATATTAAACCAAAAGTGTATTATTTTTGTTATTATTAACTTGATTCAAATTAAGTAATATCGATTGTTTTAACATTTTGTAAAGTTTTAAGAAAAAATTTAAATTTTTTCTTAAGATATCTGTTTTTCCAAATATATCGACATTATTCATAAATTAAAATCTTGACAACTCTATCGACATCGATATTTTCGTCCTTTATAGGAGGTTAAATTTGAATGGTTTGCAAGCTAATCGACCATTTGTCATATATCCTAAGGCAAGGTTTTTTTTTTAAAATATTAATAAGGGTGGTGATTTTAATTGGAGACTGCATTAAATGGAGGAATGGTTTTTACACCATGGGTCCCAAACTTTGCAACCTTAAGCACCTTTGTTTCTATTTTGAGAATTTGGACACTTGAGTACTCAAACTTTTAATTTGTTAGTATTGTAAGTCCCCGTTTCATGAATTTAGGTATTCAAGTTCATAAATTGTTAATTTGTTGACATTGTTAGTGTCCATAATTTTTTTTTTTTGTTATTAAATGACATAAGAGATATTAATATTAAGTTAATTGATATAAGAAATGTCAATATTTTGAGGCTTTTTTTTCTTTGATCCTTTGTTTTTTAAGAACTTTTTTTTTTGTCTAAAATAATGTTTAAATGCCCTAGGATAAAATTAATTATGATGATTATTGACAACAAACTGATTAATTATAATGCAAAAAAAAATTTACAAATATCATGGAGGAAATTAGCCATCCATTCCATTATATAAGTTGTTTAAATTACAACGATATAACTAAAGACAAACACAACAATTAGTCATCCAGTTATATATTGTTCGATTATATAGTTTTTATTATCCTCGATTATATTAAAGATCTTCATGAAATGAAAGTGTGTAATTGAACAACTAATTGTTGCATGACAGTTATTTAGTTACATCATTGTAATTTGGTACCAACTTGCTAAAAACTAAATAGAATTGATATTTATGAATTTCTCTTCTTTTTTTTTTTTTGGCTTATAGTCAATTGATTTGTTGTCAATAATTATGATAATTATCTTTATGTTGTAGTATTTAAACATTATTTTTGGATAAAAAATAATGAGTTATACTAAAAAAAGAAAGCTTTTGTGACCTTTCTCTTTAAAAAAAAAACGTTTTTGGAGCCAAAAGAACAAAAAAGCCTTAAAATATTTATATCTATTATATTATTTAATAATAAAAAAGAAGACAGGGACAAATAGTGTTAACAAATTAAGAATTTAAGAATTGAGTGTTCAAATTCATAAAATGGAGACTACGATGCCAAGAGAGAAGGTAAATATCCAATTTCTTAAAACAAAAATCCAAATACCAAAGGTTATAAAATTTTAAGTGATGTAGTGTAAAAATCCTAAATTAAAATAGTATGGATTTATCCCTAAATTATGCATGCACTTTTTTTTTTGGATAAATATGAACAGAGCATACAAAACTGACTAGCTAATTCACAATAAGATAAGCCAAAACTTCAAACAATATATAGGTTGTTTGGGAGAATATTTTAAACCACCAGTTTGAGTTTGAGAACTATAATATATAAGGGTTTTATACTGTAACTTTTGACTAAAGTATGTGAAAGATTTATAGCATTTACAGTTCAAACCAATAGTTTAAACCATTGTTTTAAATATCCTAATAAACACCATCTCATGGTCGTATATATCGACTTAAATCACTTTTGTGCTTTTCTCCCCTTACCTATTGTTCAAACATAATTTGATCAAACATAATTTCCACCCTCAAAAGGCCCAGCTGTAAATTTTCCTGGACAAGTGAAGATTAGGTAGCACTCAATGAGACGTGAGAAAGAGAATCCTAAAACCCAAAAAGAAAAGAAAAAGCAAAAAATACAACTAATCCACCTCTATTTCCTCATTGTTAACAACTTTTGTTGTCCCATTTAAATTTTATTGTCAAAGATTAGTTTCCACAAAATCCAACCGAGCAAGAAAAAAAAAGGTAAGGTGGCCATAATATATTTGTTCCAAATCATATATATGGGAGATGCAACTAACAAAAAAAAAAAGTAAAAGCGCTGCTATATGGCAAATAAAAAAGTAGACATTGCAATAGGGAGAGCAATTAATGTTAGGATAATTGCCCATGTGCATGTGAATAAGTTCAAGTTGTCCATGTCCTACTCACCAATTCCAATGTTTTGCCGAACTATATATGTAGCTATAATATATTAGTAAAGTAAGTATGTCAACCTTTATTTATTTATTTTTTTTTTTGTTGAATTTTGGAATCTGCCAACGGTTTGGAAGTTTAGAAAAACCAGGTAAGATGATTCCAAAGAGCAACCTACCCTAATATTTATACATATGTGTGTCCATGGGTAGACTTTTTCTAATGCTCTGATGGTATGAGTGAAAAGTGGAGGGAAAGAAAATATTGTAAGAATTTTAGGATGTAAATTAATATGATAGGGTGTTTGAAAGTAAAGAACTTAGAATAGAAAGAAAAAATAAATGACAGAAATAGTACGTAAGACTCACCAAAATTGATCTCTCCAAATATAAATGAATTTAGTGAGAGAAAAGTTTGATAACAATACAAAGAAAGTGAAGTTACCAATTTGTCCTTCTTTTCTATTAAAATTCCAACAAAAAAATTTAGGCACCAAATTAGGGAAATAGTTAAATAATATTTACACAAAATAATAATTGTTTTAATAGTAGCTTTTTCATTTCTTTGGTTTTTCTTGCTATACCAAACAAGAGAAGATAAAATCATTTTTTTCTACCTTCACATACCAAACAAGTAAAAAAAAAAATCAAAATCTTTCCTTTCCTAACAGTTTTTTTCCTTTATTATCGTCCCTACCATTTTCTTTCCTTCTTACTAAATGGAACATAAAACTTACAAATTAATGTGATCACGAGATCTAACGTATTGTTTCTCCCTTTTGCTTTCAATTTTTATACACTTCCTCTTTCTTTTTGGAATAAACTTAACAGTAGGGTCCCAACTGGCCTCAAAGAAACAAGAATGTTATTAGGCCTTGAAGGAGAAATTTTTTTTTTTTCTAATATTTTGTTGGAAGGAGAAGCTTTGATAATGACCCTTTAATTAGGAATTTTAAGAATTATACCACTTTCAAGCAGTCAAATGTCAACTAAATGTGTTTTGTCGTGTCAAACATTGGATAATCTACTACATTACTAGACGTATTCTATCAGATTGTAGCCTTTTAAGTAGAATTTGCAGGCCACCACTAAAGTAATCTACTAGATTTCCACAAATAATCTGTCTGGTTGTATTTCCTTTTTCA
Source organism: Artocarpus hirsutus (assembly GCA_946598075.1). Lineage (NCBI taxonomy): Eukaryota > Viridiplantae > Streptophyta > Magnoliopsida > Rosales > Moraceae > Artocarpus > Artocarpus hirsutus. The sequence goes on from CAMOHE010048103.1 coordinate 86,843, forward strand.
GCAAAAATTGACATGGAAGTAATTTACTAGCTTCATTCTAGTAATCTACAATTTTTTGTTATCAACTATCACCTATCGTTGATGACCTTAAGCGGCTCAACATCACATGCGGCTACGCAAGGTCGGATTACCTTCTTGGTTTTTAGTTGATCTTGTTGGGATTTTTAGATTGGTGTTATTATGTCTATTGTAGTATTTGATTTAACATTGTTTTATGACTGATTTGCTACAAGAAACCTTTTTGGAAAGCTTCAGTTTTAGTTGAAATTTGCTCTTATTTTTACTTCCTGTTTTTATAACTCAAACTGTGCTTGTTCTGGAAATTTTGCTTAATGGATTGATTTGCTGTAATAGAAGACTATGATTTGCAGTAAGAAATTACTTATGGGAAGTTTCTGTGTTTATGGAAACTATTTCATGGCAATCAATTTGATTTATTTGGTTAAAGTCATCTTTTGTGTGTTTTGGAAAGTTAAATTTAAATGAGTTGCTTGATTTACAAAAAGGATTTTTTTTTTCACGTTAAACAAAACATTCAGGTTCATGGAGAATTTAACGAGATTGATGTTGCATTAAATTAAAGATTTCAAGAATCAATCAAAGTTGACTTTGTACTCGATTTTACAGCTCTACCGTATTTGTTACAATAGAATGAGCAACAGATTGACGACAATGGATTGCATTAAAGATTTCGATAGCTGGCACTTTTAGCTATTTAAATGAAGTCTCACAATGGTTTCTTTTTTAATGTCTTTTGAGTCTCAGATTTTCAAAGTGTTGCACTATCTTGTGAGCATTTTATTTTCATTTCTTCAGGAGAAAAGATTTAGGTTTTTAGTAGAAAACTTTGTGTTGAAGGGAATTCAAAGTTAAGTTGAGGGGATCTCGCTGGGTGTTTATTGAGTTGTTATAAATCATAGATATGAGGAAGTCTTGGGTGATTAAATCTATTTGAGTTATAACACTGTTTACTTAGTGAACTGTTCATATGTCTGGGCATAGCCCCACAGATGTAGGTGATTACCAAACCATGATACTATCTTCCAATGTCTTTTTACTATTTCAAGTTGTTTACTCACTTGTTACAACAATTCATAATTAAACTTAGTGAAAAGACAACTAGTACTTTCAATTGGTATTAGAGTGGGTCACTAACGTGTTTTAGGAGAGATCTTAAGTTATCGATTATTTTACAGCATGGATATTATGAGAGAAAGAGGCCTAGTAAACAAGACCACCATACCTTGAAGGCACCAACTATCCATGCTGGAAGGCTCGCATGAAAGCCTTCGTTGAGGCTATTGATGAAAGTGCATGGAGGTATGTTATAATAGGCTAAACTCACCCTACAACAAAAGATGCCGAAGGAAAGACCATATGCAAACTTGAAGAGAAGTGATCTACTCATGAAAATAGTCTTGCCAACAGCAATTCAAAAACCTTGAATGCTAATTTTATTGCCATGGATGTCAATCAATTTAAATTGATTTCCACCTACGAAATGGCAATATATATATAGGATATTCTCCAAACAGCATATAAGGAAACGTTTGCCATGAAGTCTTCAAAGCTACAAATCTTGACAACTTAGTTTAAGCATTTGCATATGAAGGAGGATGAGAAAGCTTTGTGATATTACAAATAAAGCTTTCACACTCAGAGGAAAATATTCGGACTCCAAGTCGGTGAAGAAGACTTTGAGATCTCTTTCAGAGCACTTTACTTATAAGGTTGTTGCCATAGAAGAAGCCAAATTTGTCGTGGCAACGAGGCTTGAGAAACTCGTAAGTTCTTTTAGACCGTCGAGTTAAAATTCAAGAATTCAAAGAAGGATAAAGCCATAGCACTTTAAGCAAATATAGGTGACCCCACAAACAAAGATGAGTCCAATGAGGATGAGGATATAAATGAATCCCCTGCTATGCTTATAGAAAAGTTTAGCAAAATTTTAAAGAAGATGAATATGAAACGAAAACTCACTGAAAATTCAAAAAACAAAAATCCTTAAAAGAACAAATTTCCCTCCTTATAGCTGTAAAAAGAGTAGAAAAGAAACAAAGGAATTCAATTTCAAGGATGTGAAGGCTTCAGTCACATTCAATCCAAATATGCAAGCATTCTAAAAAAGAAGAGTTAGGCTATGACATCAACATGGAGCAATGATGATTTTGATAGGAGCATAGATGATACAGAAGATCATAACGAAAATTATGTAGCCTTTACTATAAGTACTAAACTCCTAAGTCACATATAATTGAATTCTGATGTTGCTATTTCAAAATCTATTAAATAGAAAAAGCAATAGAATTAGGAGAAAGTCTCGATGACACACATTCTAAGGACGAATCTAATTTTGATAGTGATGATGAAGAACTAAGTCTTGGCAAGATATAGAAGGCTCACAAGAAGATGTACAACTAGTGGCTTTCAATATACAAACTCAATAAGTCACTTGAAGTATAAGTTGCTATTCTTAAAAAGGAAAAAGAAGATTTAATAAGGGCAACAACAAATTTTGAGATTTTAGCCACAAAGCACTAGAGAAACCTTGCTACAACCAAAATCAAGTTGGAACAAACATAGAAGAATTTAAGAATGCTTAACTTAGGAAAGACCAAGTTGGATCATTTGTTCCCTCAACAAAAACACAAAAGTGATCACTTTGGTCTTGGCCACAAAGGTTAAGAAACTCATAGAAGACCATCTTTGTAAAGGCAACCATTAGTATTATGAAGCAGGTCTCTCAAATGCCAAAAGAGAGACAAGGTAAGAAATCTATTGCAACAAAAAGAACAATAAATAGAGTTATTCCAATATGTTATTATTGTAATATTTTAAGCATATTAGACCTAGATTTTATAAGTACATGGATGCTTTTATAAAGGGGTATGTAGATAAAAGAATATAATAAAAAACAAACACCTAAAATTAAAATTGACTTGTCTAATACGTCTTCTTGGAAGATTTGGATAAGAAAGTCTGATTTAAGAGGTTTTGTTGCTTACATCTCTTTGAAAGCATGTACTATTGATGCTTGGTATTTTGATAGTGATTGTTCCAGGCATATGACAAGAAATTAGGAAATTCTATCAAATTACCAAGAAAGTGGTACAGGACTTGTCAAGTTTGGTGACAATATGAAAGGTCGTGTTTTTAGTAAGGGAACATTAAATTTAAATGGTTTTTCAAGGCTCAAAAATGTGTTGCTTGTGGAAATACTAAACGCAAATTTGACTAACATAAGTCAGTTATGTGATGAAGGCTTGTTTGTGACACTCATGAAAGAAAAATATCAAGTGTTTGATGCTCATGATTATTGTGTGTTGATAGGTGGACGATCATCAGATAATTGTTATTTGATCATCCTTCTGTACATCACAACACACACTTATAAGTGTCAAATCGCAACAATTGACAATATAGAAATTCGGCACCAAAAGCTAGGTCACTTTAATTACAAAACCTTGACCAAGATTGTGAGTGTAAGGGCTGACCATGTTGTTCCAAACTTGAGAAAGAAAAAGCTTCGAATTTGTGGTCCTTGTCAGCTTAGCAAACAAACAAAGACTACACATAAGGTGTTGCAACAGATCAGTGCAACAAAAATTTTAGAATTGCTTCACATGGACCTTGTGGGACCTATACATGTCAATAGCATAGCAGAACCGGAATACATTGCAGTAGAAATTGTTGTAAACAATTGTTGTGTCACAAGCCCAGGCCCATGACATCTTTCTATTAATTTTTTTTCGTTTGCTATAGACCTAAGCCTGCAGCCTTTAGTTTCATGTCACAGGCCCAATTGGGCCCATGTATTCTTTTCTTCTGTTCCGGGCTGTCCAGAAACATAGCAAACCCTAGCGCATGCAATCTTAGAAACATGCATCTAGAAAATGTTTTTTTTTTTTCTTCTGTAACTCATTATTGCGAAAGAAAAAAAAAACCTTTCTGAAAAACTGAATTCTTAATCTGAATTCCATCTCAGTGTGTGTATATATATATAACGAATCCTTTATGTGTATATAAACAAATTCTTTTTTTTTTTTTTACTATCTTAAATCTTATTACATTCGTTTATATATGTACGAATTCAAGATTTTTTTTCTTGCTGTATGATTACTAAATCCAGAACAACGATTTCAACGAAATCGTTTATACATATAATCTTCGTTTGATTTGTCAAACGTATTACATAAATAAACAAATCTTGTTTTATATGCCATAAACTGAATATATATATATATATATATTTATATTATATGAACACAATAATGTATTTCCTGAATAATTCAACCAAAAATTCTCTAAATAATTTTTCTCGGATTCAACAATTTAAAGAATCATAGATTGTAAAATTTAAGAATTTTTCTATGAGAATCATATCTAAAAAATTATTAATTCTCGATGATTCAATATGAAGAGGTTGTAGATACCACTTATTAGAACAAATTATTGTAATGAAAACCATCATCATCTAAGATTACTCATGTAAAATCACCGAGATAATCAATAAGATGCGAAAGCTAACCTGAATCCATAGATAGAATTATGATTCCTGAGTCTGTAGGTTGAGGATCTTTCAAGTCTAGTACGTAAGTCCGCCTTCAAAGTATGCCTTGTAATTTCTTTGTAAATGGGCAATAGAAAAATAATGTACGTACTGACTTAGGGACCATAATCATTTTATATAATTGCTAACCCTGATAGTTATCTTTAATTACCAATTTAGCCCATCATAAAATCAGTAATTATATTTTGGTCTCTACACATAGGAGGCTCACACTTAATGATGCACTAAAAGCTCAAAACCTAAATTGATCACATTTAATTAGGCATCATTATCTGATAGCCTTAAATACACATTTATTTAATATATTAGCCCATATATATTGGATTTATTCCAACATTGTCATGTTGCACTTGTTTGCAAAGCATCAGCAAAGGCCTATAATTTTCAAATTAGGGTTAATTGTATAATTGTAACATTTAGTTTGAAATATTTTTTAATTTGTCCTTTTGTTTCTGAAAATTACAAAGGTACGCTTCAAATTTTAATTGAAAATATTTGAAATCCTAAAACAAAACTTTAAGTTTTAAGAAAAGATCTTAAGTTTTATGACTTTTTTATTTTAACATATGTTTAAAAAAATATGCTCTCAAGAATAGAAAAATATATTTAATAAACAAATTCGCTTTAATTAAGGGTATTTTTATCTTATCTCTATATCTTTTTCCATCTATATAACTATATGTATATTTCTCTTAAAATAATTAGGTTACTAGGCATAGCAAGCATAAATATATAATGATCATACCTTGTAGAAAAAAAATAAAAGAAATGAAATTAAATAAGTAAACTGACATGTTTTTATAAAACATAAAGAATGACAAAAAAAGTGTCTCTCGTATTTTTCTTTATGAGTATTGGAATGGTAGACATCACATTTATAATATTTCTAAATGTTTTGAAAATATGTTTATTAAGGAAATGATTTTAAAATAAAATATCAATATCTTAGAATAAGTGCATCCGAGTGAGATAATTTGTTGAAAGGTTTTCAAATGCCAATTAGTATAAGAACCCCATTGGTTGTGTTTTAATACCATAGTCCTACATAGAGTTTAGAAGGTAGGTCCCAAAACTCAATTTAGGCCACTACGGTGGTGTTTAGAATAGGCCTTGTTTGATTTGAGATAAATCATATGATGCAAACGGTAAAAATCCTTGCTTTCAAATGAAGTTGTTCTATTTATATCTGCGTTGTTCACATTTTATTTTCTTTATTTTATTATTATTATTTAAAATGATGTTTTAGAACTTAAAGTCCTACTAAGCCTTTCCTTCATAATTTCTACTTGTTTTTATTTTATTTCCCCCACCACAAGAGGTTTGTAGTACACAGTTAAGTAAATTGCTGTTAGATTACTCACGGTGCTCATGAGTTGAATTATTTATCTATGTATTCATCAAGCTATATAATAATTAGAATATATTCATGCATTTTGATTTATGCTGGAGGATTATAGTTTGGTTGTATTTTTCCTTTATATTTGGATTATGTATGCACAACTGTATGGTTGGTAGGCGGACTTTCATTATTTTTGACTCCGAGATTATTTCAGTAATTTTTATTAATAATGCCATGTTTTAAGATAAATTCTAAGTTAATTTATTTATGTTAAAATTTCTTTTATTTTTATTTCTATATTTTATGATAATGTTTTTAAAATAAAATTAATCCACGATGTTTAAAATTAATCCTAGTTTATTATTTCAATTCAACCGCCATATCATCACCTCGATTTGGGACATGACAATAGTACTAAGACATAAATACTATGTTTCTCAGCTATCGCCCATGCTGATGAGGAAGGAGAGTAAGAGATTAAGAGGACAAAGATATAAGGATATTTTAAGGTTGTTTTTAATTTTCCATAAGATAACTCTCCATTTCCCATGATATGTTTTTTATTATATATTTTGAAAATATATGATATTATTTGTTAATTTTTAGCTCAAATATACTATTTTGCTTGTTCTTCCTTATTTTATTTTGTTAGCATTAAGTCGGAGGCTTGGTGTGGAATAGTAGTAAATGGCTAGTAGATGAACTATCGTTTTCTCTTTCTTATGCGAGTTAATTCTTCGCTTTCCTTTTCTCTTGGTGGAAAATCGGAGGTAAAATTCCAAACACTACCTCTCAATATGTAGTTTTAGACATTTATGAAAAACACAATTCTAACTCCCTATTTATAATGTTTTAACGAAGCCTTAAGGCATACCAAATATATATATATTTTTTCTATGTTGAAAACGTTATCGCCCACCTATTTTTCTTTGATGTTTCTCTGTAAGTCAACATCAATTATACTTACATATGCATACAATGGCGCAGCCAAAAAGTTTTTCTAGTGAAGGCATGGATTAAACTTATATTTTTAACTGAAACACATTAATAATTGAGTTGAATTTAATTTTTGAAATTTACAATTTATAAAATTATAAATTCATATAATAATTGAGTTGTTATTTATTTTGTATTTTAAAATTAAAATTTAATAGGTTGTTTAGGGTCCTTGGTTTAACCTAAAACTTTTTGTTCGAACTAAAGTTATATTAGTATTTTTTCTTATAAAATTTAAATTGCTATAGTGCTTTTGGTTCAAACCAACGGCTTAAACCAATGTTCTTAGATTCCATAAAAATTCAAAAGAAAAAATTCAAAGGCATAGTTGAAACTTTTTTTAAAAGTTTTAATATAAATAGTGTCAAGAATAAATTTCAATAGGGCAAAATTTTAAAAAAATATATATAAAAACTTGAATATTGAACTTAAATCATAAATATTGTCAGCATACCTCTACTCGGCTTAACGTGAGTCCATAACTGCATACATATATATATATATACACATATGCTAGTTATATTATAAGAAGTCTTTAACCAGGCATCCGAAATAAACAACTAATATGGCCTCACCGTTGGTTCACGGACTTTGTTTGGCACATCGTTATAACTCGTGTCTGAAGTTCAAGCATTATACTTTAACATGCAAAACAAAATAATTGTATAGTTGAATTTGGTATGAGGTTAAATTTGAATGGTTTGCGAACAAATCGACAATTACTCATATATCTAAGGCAAGGATTTTTTTTAATCTTAATAGGGTGGTGGTTTTCACTGCAGACTGCATTGAAAATAGAAAGATATTTTTGTACCATAGGTTCTCAAATTATGCAATTTTTGACACTAAGATACACATTTTAAGAATTTAAACATTTAGGTTCCCAAACTCTTAATTTGTTAACATCTTAGTCCCTATTTAAAAATCCGGAAACTTTAGTCTCTAAGCTTTTAATTTCTTGGTGCTGTCAGTCCTTATTTCAAAAATTTAGACATTTAAGTCCCCTAATTATTAATTTATTAACACCGTTTGCGCATATTCTTTTATTGTTAAATGACATAAAAGATGTCTATATTTTGAGACTTTTTTGTTTTGTGGTTCTTTAATTGTTTTTGAAATATATATAACTTATAATTTTTTATCTAAAATAATATTTACATGCCCTAAAATAAAGATAATTATAATGATTATTAACAACAAAATGGTTGATTATAAACCGAAAAAAATTCACAAATATTACTAAGAAAATTAGCTATCTATTTCATTATATAAGTTTGTTTAAATTACAACGATATAACTAAAGACAAACACAACAATAATTATCCAATCAAATATTGTTTGATTACATAGTTTTTATTAACCACAATTATATATAATAAAGATCCTTATGAAATAAACGTGTGTAATTGAATAACTAATTGTTGTGTTATAGTTAGTTAATCATTGTAATTTGGTACCAACTTACCAAAAATAAAAAGAATGGGAATTTATAATTTTTTTCGTTTATAATGAATCGATTTGTTGTCAATAATTATCATAACTAGCTCTATGTTATTGTATTTAGATATTATTTTTTGACAGGAAATAGTGAGTGATGCTCAAAAAAAATAAAGACCAACTTTTGAAGACCTTTCTATTAAAACTGTGTTTTTGGGACCTAAAGAGCAAAAAAAAGCCTCAAAATATTAATATTTTTGTTATAAAATTTAATAATAAAAATAAGATGTAGACTGACCGTGCCAAGAGATAAGAGTTTAGGCTTCTGAGTGTCTAAATTTATAAAACAAAAATCTAAGTGTCAAAGATTATAAAGTATAGAGATGTACAATATAAATTCTTAAATAGAAATAGTATAGATTTATCACTAAATTAAGCCAAAACTTTATTATTATTATTATTATTATTATTATTTATAGACACCGAAACAAAACATACAAAACCGACGAGCTGATTTACATTAAGCTAAGCTAGGACTTCAAACCATATAAATACCGTCTCACAGGCATATATATTGACTTGATTCACTTTTTGTGTTTTTTCCCCTTTATTGTTGAAACATAGCTTCCACCCTTAAAAGGCCCATCTATAAATTACCTTGGACAAGTGAAGATTAGGTAGCACTCAATGACACGTGAGAAAGAGAATCCTAAAAGCCAAAAAGAAAAGAAGTAAAAATACAATCAATTCACTTCTATTTCCTCAATGTTAACAACTTTTTTTGTCCCATCTAAATTTTTTGTCAAAGATTAGTTTCCACCAAATCCTACTGAACAAGAAAAAAAAAAAAAAAGGCGTCTATAATATATTTGTCCCAAATCATATATATGGGCGGTAAAAGTAAAAAAAAAATGTAAATGCGCTGCTATATGGCAAATAAAAATGGAGAAAATGTAGACAGTGCATTAGGAACATTAATTAATATTAGGATAAGTGCCCATGTGCATGTGAAGAAGATCATGTTGTTCATGTCCCACTCACCAATCCTAATGTTTTGCCGAACTTTATGTGTAGCTATATAGATATTAGTAAAGTATGTACGTCAACCTTTCATTTTTTTGTTGACTTTTGGAACCTGCCAACGGTTTGGAGGTTTAGAAAAACTAGCCAAGATGATTCCAAAGAATAACCTACTCTAATATTTATACATATATGTGTGTGTATGGTTAGACTTTTTCTAAAACTTCCAAATTTATGTGATCATGAGACCTAACATATTTCCCATTTGGTAGTGTTTGTAAAATGATTTTGTTTTTTAAAATAAGAATTTTTGAGGAATTGTATTGAAAGTTTTTTTGAAATTTTTGCTTTAAAACCTATGCAAAAACATTTCAAAAAACATTCACAAACAATATCAAAGGAGGCGATTGTTCCGCCTTTGTTGCGTTTAATTTTCATACGCTTTCTCTTTCTTTTGAAATAAACTTATGAGTAGAATACCAACTGACCTCAAAGAAACAAGAATATTATTCGGCCTTGAAGGAATTTTCTTTTCCTAATATTTTGTTGGAAGGAGAAGCTTTAATACTTAAGAATTCTACCACATTAAAGGAGCAGTAAAATGTCCACGATTTGTGTTTTCGTTGAAATCACGCTCATCGTCCGATGTGCCTAACATTGGATGATCTACTACGTTACCACAAGTATTCTACAGATTGTATTGCCTTTTAGTAGATATTGCACGTCGCTGCCAAAGTAATCTACAAGATTTCTGAAGATAATCAATCAGGTTATATTGTCTTTTTAGCAAAAGTAAACATCGGAGTAATTTACTAGCTTGATACTAGTAATCTACCATTTGATGTACCTTGTCGACAAATATCACCTATCGCCTTTTGTTGCTGATCTTGAACAGCTCAACACACATTCGGCAGTGCACGATGGTCGGACTACCTTTCTAGCCTCTAGTTGATCTATTTTGCTTGGACCTGCATGACAAGAGAACACTTTCGAGTAAAAGGGGGACACCGATGTGGTGCCTACCAAGAGCACTTCGATAGTCAAGTCAGGTATCTATTCAAGGTAAGCTAGGTGGAGAGAGGCATAGTTAAGGCAAGAGAGTCCACTCACCTTCGAGTGGAGCTAATACTCCTATTTATATAGTTTGAACTGGACCAGGTGTGAGGTGGGTCCGCCCCATGACCCGGGTAGGTAGTGCTACGGAATCTAGGTGGTTAGTGACAAGTGTCACGATCTTTAGATAAGAAGCATTGCCTATCGGAAGGCTGAGATGGTGCCAGTGGAAGTCTTTTGGATATTGCTCCACCAGTCAGATCACCATTACAGCAGCGCATGATTTACTACTGATTGGCTTGGCCGACATGTCACCATGGGAGTGATTGGGCGAGCACCTAATCGGCTTGTTGTTCCAGAGACTGCTAGAATGGTTGGTTTAACTCATCTTGAACGAGGAGTTGCTCAGCCTAACTCTACAGGAGGTTCTCAATATGTCCATCGGAGAATACCCTCAACACTTATAATCTCCAACGCTAAAAAGTTGTTTGCTAGAAGAATTAGGTAGATTCACTCGAGTAATCTACAATATTAATTCCTAAAATCAATATCGATCACTAGTCGTCTACCAAATTAACTCCCAATCTCAATACAAAAAAAACAAAAAAAAAAACAAAAAAAAAACACTAGATTACCAAAAAAAAGGCACAAAACTCCATCCCAAAACACCAAATTGCCACACCAAATATAGAAGAAAGGAAAAGAAAGGCAAAAAAAATTCATACCAAAAACACTATGTTGAAACAAAAATAAAATCATAAACTGAAAAATTGTAATCATGGAGATGTCGTATCCTGGCCAACAAGGTTGACAAAGAAGTCCTATGCTTTCAGGAAATCCCAAAATGAAATCAAGATTATGCAAAGCTTCGACTAAAGCTCCCTTAACAATATTTAAGAGCTTCTTTATCAAACGTGATTGTTGACAGCACTCCAACAACAGTATTTAAGATCTTAGCCACTATGATGCCATATGCTAGAATTTTCTATACATGCATATGTTACGAAAATTAAGTATTGGGAACACGATCATACACTAGAAACAATTATTATTTGGTCAAAAATTTCATCGGGAAAGATATTCATGAATTATGACATAGTAATTAGATGCTTGAACAATACGAGTATGCAGAACAACTCTGTTCTCCAATATAATAGTTAAGGTCTACCCTCCATCTCATTAAGATAGAAACGAAGAAATTAAGTCCATCTCTTTTTTAAGAGATCTAAAAGTGGCTTTAATGAAATCCAAACATCCTTAAAGGTCATCATACCGCAAAAGATAAGTCTGTATTAAAATCGAGAATTTTAATTTTGAACTTTTTTGGGGAAAGGATGTGCTCAAGGTTGAACAAGATGGAATCTAGACACATTCTAGTAAAGTCATATCCCTTCTCAACATGCTAGCAAGGTCACGTCCCTCCTCACATGCTAGCAAAACCATGCTTTTCTTCAACCTAAGAGCAAAGTCATTTCCCTCTTTAACATGAGAACAATACCGTGTTCATTCTCAACATGCTAGTAAAGCCACATTGCTCCTCAACAAACAAAAAAGCTATGTCCCGCTTCAAAATGAGAGCAAGATTATTTCCTTCCTCACATGCCAATGAAGCAATGCTCCTCATCAATATGTCTTTGCTTAACATGAGTGCAAGGCCATGTTCGTTATCACACACTCACAACAACATACCTTCCTTAAGGACACGAATGCACCTGCTTTGGTGATTTGTACCATTTTTGGTGGGCCGTACTATGGAGGTTACTCTAGGATGTCCCAAAAAAATTACGCCCGCAAGGTGAGAGAAAACACGAAGCAGAGATGCATGAACATGTCAGTAAGCAAACCTACCAAGGCGTAGAGGTATGAGGGAATAGAGGTAACTTTTTTAAAAGAAAATACACATGGAATCCACTTTCTCCAGACTGACACCTTAATGGTCGAAGCGATGATTAGAAACTATACCGCGGGCCATATTTTGTTCGACAATGGTAACTCTATCGACATCACTTGTACAAATTGCCTTACAAAGATGGGAATCTCGTTGGACGAGTCGACGCCAAACTTGAGACTACTATGTGGATTTACAAAAGATAGTATAATTCCTAAATGAAATATAAAAGTTGCCAATAACAATGGGAGAGAAGCCTAAGACGACGACCATACTTTCAACCTTTCTGGTGGCAAAAGGAGGGGACCAATATAATGTGATGATTGGTAGGCCGATCCTAAAGGCTTTAAAGGCAAATATATATATCTATCAAAAAGTGAAGTTTCCTACACTAGAAGTAGACAAGATGAGAGGAGACCAGTATGAGTCAAGGCTAACTTATCTCGATGTTGTGCATATGTATGCAAACCCGCAAAAGATGGAAATAAGGATGACATATTAAGGGCCCACGGAGGAAGACATAGATCCATGACTGGAAGCAAAGATCACCCAGAGAGAACCAGCTAGGACCTTGCAGAGGTGAGAGTGGATGAAAAAGATCTATTGAGGGTATTAAAAATAGGGTCAAAGTTAAGCAAGAAGTAGGCGAAGGAATTGAAGGAATTCTTAAGCAAAAACCTCGATTTTTTTGCTTAGATTTAAGAGGATATAGTAGAGATTAACCCAAAAGTCACCTACCATCACCTGAACATCAACATGACCTTTCCCCGGAAGAGGTAGAAGAGATGATAATGAACCCAAAGAGGTACAAAGCACTCCATAAAGAGGTCGATAAATTAGAGAAAAATGGCTTCATTAGGGGATCACATTACCCCGACTAGATCTCAAACCCAGAACTCGTCTACAATCCAAATATGAATCGATTTCAGTGATTTAAATAAGGCTTGTCTAGAGGACAACTTTGCTTTCCCATGGATAGATCAAGTGGTCGACGCCACCACAAGGCATGAATTATTAAGCTTTATAGACGCCTACTCAGGCTACAACTGGATCTCAATGCACTTGCGAGATCAAGAGCATACCTCTTTTATCATAGATAGAGGATTGTATTGTTATCTCATTATGTCCTTTGGATTGAAGAACGCAAGAGCCACATACCAGCGTCTTTTTGTTCACTAAGCAAATTGGAAAGACAACAAAGGTATATATCGATGATATGTTGGTAAAGTCGATAAAGGAGAGCTTACACATTGTACATCTTAAAGAGATGTTCCAGATCTTAAGTAAGTATAAGATGAAGCTCAACCCTTTAAAGTATGCTTTTAGGGTGGCATCAAGAATGTTCATAAGATTTATGGCTAGCCACCGAGGCATAGAGACAAATCAGGCCAAGATCCAAGCGTTGGTAAATATGGAGGCAACGCAAAAGCTCAAAGAAGTGCAAAATTGATAGGTTATGTAGCAGAACTTAACCGCTTTATCTCAAGGAAGACTAATAAATATTTGTTGTTTTTTAATATCCTAAAAGGAAGAAAGCTGTTCAAGTCGACGAAGGAATGTGATGAGGCATTCAAATGCCTGAAAGAGTATCTTAGGAAGCTCTTTTTGCTTTCAAAAGCTTTGTCAGGGGAGACCCTACAAAGTTATTTAGTTTTTTTACCTTATGCTCTAAGCTCTGTCCTAGTTAGAGATAAGAGGAAATTCTAATTTCTAGTTCATTATGTGAGCAAGCGTTTGCATGATGTAGAGACAAGGTACTTAGAAGTGGAGAAGCTTGCCTTGGCCCTGATTCTGTCGACGAAGAAGTTAAAGAGGTATTTTTTTAAAGCATAAAATTGTACTCTTGATAAACTACCCTATGAATAGACCTTATAGAAATTAGAGACTTCAGGTCTATTGCTAAAATGGCCAGCCTAGTTAAGCTAGTACAACATCCAGTATAAGCCTTAAATAGCAATTAAGGGGTAGGCTCTAGCTAACTTTGTTGCTAAGTGTATAGCTTGACTGGGGGGCAGTGATGTAGAGGCTGAGGTGGAAAAGCTTAAATAGAAGCATTACAACAACAGCTAGTTAAATGAGAATGGAGCAGGAGAAAGGGTTATATTGGTAAGCCAAAAAACCATAAAATTACGATGGCAATAAGGTTCAAGTTCAAGGCATTAAACAATGAGGCTGAATATGAGGTGTTGCTAGATGGATTAAGGCTCGCATATCATCTAAAACTGACCCATTAGAGATTTATAGTGACTCCCAGCTCTTTGTAAATAAGATCTTAGAAGATTTATAAACCTAAAGATAAGAAAATACTCAAAGAGTTACAAAAGGTGAAAGAAGAGCTTTCCAAGTTTCAATCATATAAAGTAAAGTAGATATCTCATGCGAAGACAATAATGTAGATGCCTTAGTTAGCCTTGCTGCATCAAAGGACTTGGACTTGTTGAGAGTGACCCTAGTCAAGATATTGAAAATCCCGACCATACAGCAAGAAGAGACAAAAGAAGTGAAGCCCATCAATTTGTAAGATAGTTGGATGGCTCTTATTATAGGGTACCTACTAAATAGAGAATTATCTATTGACCTAGTAAAGGCTAAGAAGACTTGTTATAGGTTAGAGAGATTACTATTGCATGAGGGTATGCTCTATTGTAGAAGTAATTCACCTTCTTTTCTCTGTTGTCTCAATAAGAATGAAGGATTGAAGGTGTTGAAGGAAATTCATGAGGGCCTACATGGAAACCACTAGGAGGGCAATCCTTGGCCTTCAAAATGCTGAGACAGGGGTATTATTGGTCGATCTTAAAAACGGACACCATTGAATACGGTTGAAGACATGACAAGTGCCAGCATTATGCCATGGTGCCAAAATTTCATCCAGAAAATCTAATGTGGATTTTAAGCCCCTAGGCCTTCGCAGAGTAGGGAATCGATATAATAAGTCCAGTAGGAGGTTTTCATTTTGCCATAGCAGTAGTCAACTACTACACAACGTGGGCCGAAGCAAAAGCTTTATCACCATTATGGAAGCAAACTACACCTGTTTGATCTGGTTTTACATTGTCTGTCACTTTAGAGTACCACATTCACTTTTCTTTGATAAATGGAAAACAGTTCGACAACAAAAAGACTAGAAAGTTTTGTGATGATCTTGTCATCCATAATAATTGCTCGGCCATAATATACCTGTAGTTGAATAGTCAAGTGGAAGTAGTCAATAAGATTATTAAGAATACGCTTAAGAAGTGCCTTGATGACCTAAAGGGTAGGTGGGAAAACGAGCTTCCCTAACCTATAGAGCTGAAGCTATTCTACCAGTCGAGATTACCATGCCCACTAGTCGACTTGTCAGTTTTGATGAAGGATTGAATGCACAGTTGATGAATGCAAAGCTCAACTTGCTTGAAGAATAAAGAATTGATTCACAAATACTGTAACACCCTAAATTTTTAACTAGTGGCCTAGTTGAAATTATATGAATAGAATTTTTTTTTTTTTTTTGTTTTTACCATTTATGCATTGATTTCCTCAGGTGCATGCTATGAATCATGTTATTGTGAGAGTAAGTTTCTAATATTGCCATGTATACATAATGGAAGGAATTATATGTTAATGTATAGAATATACACCCATGCATGAGTTGCTTATACACTATAGTATCTTTATAGATTATATAATATATGATATACAAGTAACTTTTATATTGGATATTATGAGTTTGCTATCCTATAACTGTACATGTATGTATGGTTTTCCGTTTAAAGAAAGAGCATGTTTAGAGTTGATCGATATTAGTTTATTACCACCAAAAATATTTAATCATTGTTTATTTATTCTCCACCATGATGTCTTTCGAGTAAGTGCACACCTAGTGCAATGTATATTGGGTTATAATATATTAATGTATTATGTATTGATATAGGTAGTGAACATTAAGTTTTGTCATGTATGCTTATTGTTTAGTGAGGTATGATATATATTGTATATTATTATTATTAAATCTACATGATGCTACCAAGGAAAGTGTGGCAGTCAACCGTGGAAATGACAAGTTGTCTTATTTTATGTTAAAGGATGTATGGGCATATTTTATCTCTGTTCTTATTTTTATGTGGGGAATAGTTGACTTTTTGATGATAATTGAAATTCATGATAAGTTTTCTATTTTTGACAATTAAAATTTGGGCAAGTGAAGCAGTTTTTGGAATCCTAAATTATCTTCAATCTTTTTTATTTTTTATTTTATGAATGATTAGTTGACTTATTTGGAATCCTATACATGGTTGGTTAAGGTAATATTATTATGTTCCCCATTGAATCATTGACTTCCTCTAATTTCTCTCTACCTTCCAAGGATACACTACATCATGGCATAACATTTGTAATATATTAATTATCATTCTTTTATCCCAGATTTTCCTTATTTTTCCACCCGAATTGCTCTCACAAATCCTCTTAATCTCCATGAATTCTTTCCTTCTTTATTTTGCTGCTAAGAGTAAGAGAAGAATTAAATTCAAACCCAAATCAGTGGGTTCTTTCCTTCTCATCATATGACCATAAGCTCATATATATATATATATATATGTATATGTATATGTATATGTATGTGTATATGTATGTGTATGTATGGAGAGTGGGAAGAATGAAAAAATTGAGAAAGAAAGAAAGATGTGGTTGGTCAATTATGAAAGACTTAGAAAAGAGAGAATTGAATCATGAGAAATGTAACGAAACAATCAAAGCAGAGAGATTGAGGAAACATAGCATGAAAGGAGACATATGCATGAAGAGAGAATAAAAATGGAGAAAAGAAACATGAGAGTTCAATAGATGGTTTCCCTCGAAATATGAAGAGTAAGATTATGTGATGTATGGAAGAAAGGAAAATGAAGTATAGAATATAAGATGATGATGATTAAATGGATTGTGTAAGTATGCCCTCCACTGCATCACTTGAACAATAGTATGTTTCAAAGCATGTTTTAAAGTTATGTATGTTGTTATGATGAATATGTTTAAACATTTTTTTATGGTTTTTCATGAGTATGATGTGAACTCTCTTGTTGTCATAAACCAATCATGTTACTCATGTTTATATAGTCAAATCCTTGAGGAAGAAATAAGTTCCAAGATAGGGACCATTCATGTATGTATGTTATAGGTTCTGGCTGCTTAAGATTAACATTATACTATAGGCCCTAAAACCTACAAGTAAGGTTTTTGAAAAGTATGTTTTATGTGGAACTACCATGGTTTACTTACTAAACTATGTGCTTATATAGTTGTCGTGATGCAAGAGAGTTTTCAAGCTAAGGATTTAGATGACTGAGTAAGTATGGTCTAAGGTCCTATGACGAGGCTAAGATGAAGTGTCTATTTCTAGTGTTTCTTTTATAAGACTCGAAAGCTAAGTATTGATGTTTAGAACACTTTATGGGATTTTCTAGTTTTGTATAAGAATTGTAATCTATTTATTTCGCAGCCAATGTCATGATATTCTTATGCACTAAAGAGTTAAGGTTTGATTGTTTTCCCTTATAATTTTAGACAAGGTAGATCGGCCTGCCAATAGTCTAAGTCTAGATTGCTAAATGCCTTGCATCGTACTGCCGATTTGGGCCATATAAGGACCTACCTTGCAGAGCTTTTGTCAGCCTACCAGTTATAAGTTTGGCCTGCCGAACTAGCCTGTCGTTCTATGTAAATATGTACGAGCCGTGACATCCGTCCTATCGTCCTGTCCAAGGGGGGCGGTCATTAGAAATACACCTCAGTGCTTATCAACAAGAAAGACAAGACACTATAAAAAGAAAGTTAAAGAAAAAAGATTCACCATCAGGGACTTGGTCCTTAGAAAAGTAACTTTGAGAACAAAGCTGAGGAATACGGGTCCTCTTTGTCCAAACTGGGAGGGTCCTTATAAGGTCCAAGATGTTATCAGGCCTGGAACTTATACATTGGAATCGATGGTAGGTTGACATATCAAGCATCTTAGAGTGCAGAGCCTTTGTGCCCCACTTGCTTTTGTTATGTATACCTTTATGATAATTATTTCCAAAATATTAAATAAAACTCCAAAGGAGTTATTCATCTCTAGTTTTTTCTGGTTTTTCTTTTATTCTACTTTCTACCTTTTTCCTCTATTTTTGTTATGTCTACCATATCAAAGATGTCAAAAACTTAAACCAAAGATTCTATGTTTAACATAGGGGGTATAAGGTAGGCGAGGTTAAAAACCCTAGTCTATCCCTTTGATATACTGTGCAATCATAGGCTTTAAAGAATTCTACTAAGTATTGAATCAAAGATTCAATGTTTGACATGGAGGCATAATATCCCCCTGACATCTTGTGCAATCATAGACTTTAAAGAAGTCTATAAAGAATAGTGTTTTAACACAAGTGATGAAATGAAACAGTAAAGTCTATTGTCTCTTCACTAAAGAAAATACTCATAAAAGAAAATATATATATTTATTAAAACTTGAAAAGGGCCAAAGGCTATACATGCACTGCATGGGCGGCCAAGGGCCTAGAAAAAAGAAAAAAAAAATCTCTACTAGTTTTTCCCTGTTGGATTCTCTTTTTCAACCTTTTTCTCCAATATAGTCGACTCATTAGCCGAGGTTAAAGTGTCCGAAGAATACAAAAATGACAAGTCCCAGTCGAGATGAACCATGCAAATTTGCTCTACAATTTGTTTGCCCGCCGACATAAGAATAGCCTTCTGAATTTGTGCAAATTCCTCAAAAGCTTGGTATTTTTTGACCTCTGTTTCAACTGCAACAAAGATGGCTTTGGCCATGTCCTATCCTTTCTTCTTTTTTGCATCAAGGGCAGCAGCTTTAAAGCTTTCCTCAGCGTTGAGCAATTTCTACTTCTACCTTTTGACCTTAGTTCTCAGGTCGTAGATTTGCTTGAAAGCTTGGAGTTGTTGTTTTGCTCAATGCAAAGGAAAGCTTAAACTTTCGCCTTCTTGTCCTTGGCTTCCTCGACTGCCATATTTTCATTCTTAAGGAGAGTTTTCAGAGACTCAATCTCTTGGCGAGGACTTGTGGTGTTGTTCACTAGTTGCTCAATCTTGCCATATAAGATTAAAGCCATCATGAAAGCCCAAAGGAAAAGAGATGTCAAAAGAGTCAACACATACACAAAATGGTGAAAAATGAAAAACTTATATAGTGCTCTTACACTGACTTGGCTATAAATTTGCTCTATATGGTGTGAAAGGAGAGGATGCTTCTCTGCGGTAGACCAATCCTTCTCAAAAAAGGACTTGTATATTGCCTAGAAGTTGAGCCCAAATCGAGGAAGAGGTCGAGCATATTTTCCACTTGGGCATTAGACACGTTGCCCACTATGAAATTGGGATCACTCACTTGACCTCCAAAGAGTAGGTGGAGAGGCTTTTCTGGTGAAGGAGTAGGCAAATTCGTGACCTTAATCACGGGGGTTTTCTGAAATCGACGCTTTAGAGCCAACACATTCTCTTCAGTCCTCTGCTTCTTAGACTAACAGCTTTCTTCAAAATGCCGACTCTTGTCTTTCTTGGAATCAACCGTAGATCCACCTCCAGATAAGATTCCACCAGTAGAGGACTGGCCCTTCTTACCGAGGTCTGGGACTTTCAAGTTCAACATGTGTACAGAAAAAAAACTAGAGTTAGTCGTAAATATATATATATTTATATATATGTATTCAAAAAAGCTCGACATTAAAATCTCTACCCTCTGCGTTTGCCCTTTGAGATTACTCTAAGATAACCCAGGAAGGCTCAGGGAGTTCAATAATGAGACCTAATAACTTTTTATTCTCTTCCGTAAGGAAATTTTCGATCCTTCTCTCCTCTTCAAGAAGCTCGGCGATTTGCCTAAGCCTAACTTATCTTGCTGCCGAGAGTACGGGACATTCAACAAGCTCTACAGAAGGGAAAAATAAGACTATGTTTAAAAAAAAAAAAAAGGGGGAGGGGGGGAAGGAAAATGACAAAGTGGAGGTCGACGGTTTTGCATGGGAAGCTTACTGGCAACGCGCTAAGTAGTATTGACTTCATATTTCTCTATGCCATAACCTGGTTGCGCATCCAAGGGATGGGTGTTGAAGTCTCCTTTCAGCATAAAAAAAACATC
>CAMOHE010048103.1:107290-124420 GCA_946598075.1 Artocarpus hirsutus
AAAGACGACATACATTTGGTGTCGTCGTTAAATCATTTCACGACATACAATGCAATATCGTTAAAAAAATTATTTTAACGATACTAAGTTATTGTCGTTAAAAGGTTTTTACGACATACAATACAATGTCGTATAAAAACAACAAAGATGACATACGTTTGGTGTCGTCGTTAAATAATTTCACGACATATAATGCAATGTCGTTAAAACAATTATTTTAACGACACCAAACTATTATCGTTAAAAGGAGAGCATTAGTACGACATCTTTATGAATGTCGTTAATTATTATTTCAAACATTATTAACGACATTGTTGTTGAAGATGTCGTTGTATGTCCCTTTCAACGACATTCAAGAGATATATGTTGTAAATAATATGTCAGCATAAAAAAAACATCATTTTCCAATCGTGGCTCAAAGTAGGAAGATCTAGGATGATAGGGGAACCTTATCCTTATCCCTGTTGTAGGCTTTAGCATAATAAAAACCCTTGGACGTATATTGACTGATGCAATAGCAGTACAAGAACTCATTTAGTTAAAGTAAAGCCCTAAAGTGAAGCCACAACAAAATCCACATCCTCAACAAGATGAACCAAAAGTTAGGAGAGAGCTGGGTGGGTGACATTTCCAGCATGCAGTAGAGCCTTTTAATGAATGGGTAGAGAGGAAAGGTCTACACCTTGATCATGCACCAATTGTAGATGGCGAGTTGTCCTGGTGGTGCAGCATCGAAACGTTGATATTTGGTAGGAATAATAAACTCAAAATATTGACTGTCAATGTGACCTTTAGCGAAGACTCTATGAATTTCATGAGGACAACAATGCAATTTGGTTATCCTAGACCTTTTTTGATAAGGTTTCACCTCTAATAGTAGCTACAAAATCTTACTTGTCAATGGCTGTACCAGAAGATCCCCCTTTGAAAATCCTAAGGCGTTTGTACCGGTCGACCGCAAGCTTATCGACACTGTCTGTTAAAAGGGTAGTGCTGAAATTGTCTATATCCTTAAGATTAGATCATCCTAAGGGATGAGATCATTGCTGCGCTACAAATCCTCAATGACCTCTATAGCATTTGGGCGGACGTAAGATGAAGACTCGACCTTTCAAGGATTTCCAGGAGAAGACATGACTTGATAAAAAAAAAAAAAAGGGTGCTACAGACTTAACCTATATCGAGAGGTCGACCTAACGGTAACTTCAAAAGATTCAAGCTATGAGCCAAACAACCGACCGAAACATCTATGCACATGAAGGACAGCTTATCGCAGAACTCTAGAAAAGCAATAATGATGGTGGTCTTTCCATATTTAAAACCACAGAAACGCTATTAAAATAGCGTAATGAGGTTTTTCCCAACTATTATTAATGCTCTATTTGCAAATCTAACCTATTTTTGTAGGGAATTAACATAAAACAAAAAAAGGAGTAAGATGAGAACCAAAAATGCAAGAAAACTTAATGGCTTGCAACGCTCTGTGTTGAAATCTTTAGAGTTTGTGAAGTCGCTTAGGAAGGGGAAAAGCACTCATGCAATGAAATAAAGAGCCCAAAAAGAGTAATTGGGAGGGCATTCCAAATTTTTGAGAGGGCTGCATTGTTTTTGGCAGAGTAACAAAGAGAACTTAGACTGAAATGGCAAAACTGAACCTAGAACTTAGTTTTTTATATGCTTCAATGGTTAAAATCTTAACCGTCAGATAGGAAAGCCATTAATCCAGGGGCTATATGTTAATGCAACAAAAGATTGCCATCCTATGGCTTAGATTTTAGGCGAGAAATTTCCAAAACCATCCGACAGCCTAGATTGAAATCCATTGAATCTAAAACAACATCTGACACAATGAAGTGATGGACATAACAGTCGACGGGACTATTTGGCTATCCTAGGAGTCAAAGTGGTGGGCGATAATAATGGCAATGGTCAAAGACTTTACCAAAAAGTAACCCTCAAATTGACGCAAGCTCGACCTCTAGGTGATGGGAGACTTATTAAAGCCTCGACCTCAAGAAGCGCGAACTAACTCGAAGAGTCACTCCATGCAGGGGCAATTGTTACTGATAATATCGGTAGCCCATGGCCTAGTGTCAAGATTGAGCAAAGCCCAATAAAGGCCTAAGTCTTAGAAAGTATCTCTATAGGAGGACGAGTTGATAGGTTTTCCCAAGTGTTGAGATATCTTAGGAAAAGCAATAAGCTTAGTTGAGGAAATGTCTAAGTTCACTAAACCTAGAGGCACATATTTGAATTACAAATATAGGACATCAAATCCCCACCAAACTAAGGATTAAAGTGATCCATACAACAGTTATGGAAAGTCATATGCGAAGAAAGTAGGAATAAAATCAGCAAAAGGGATATTTCTGATTTTATCTTTAAATTATTATACTTTTATCATTTTGTACATGAATTTATAGCCATAAATAGGGGTGAAAAACCTAGAGAATGGGCTTCTTCTCTTTTGGCCTTCTCACACTTGTGTATTCAAAAGAAATAAAAAAGGGAATTTTAAAGTGGACGTAGTTCATATTGAGTGAACCACTATAATTTCTTGTGTCCTTTATTTTTTGTATGCTTTTATTTCTCTTATTTACATCAATCATTGTGTGTGATTTGTAAAGTAATTGTTGATCTAAATTCACTACCAACAAGAACCAATCTCAATATCTTCTATTTCAAGCAATGCACCACCACATGAGCTGTGATAGCATTATCGGCGATACTCCTCCTAGGCATAAAGGCAAATTAGGAGGGAGAAACTAATATGCTTCAACAACAGCCTTAAACTTTTTATCTAGGAGCCTAGAGATAATTTTTTAAGCCACGCTATACAGGTTAATAGAGGAAACTAATTAAATTCTGCAGCCTCCTCCTCTTTACGGTTCAAAACCAAGTAATAAAAATTCATCCCCAGTGTGTTCCAATAATGCTTGAAAAATAACCCTAGCATCTCATTCGGTCCCAACGCTTTAAAAGGATGAATAAGATCCAAAGTTTTTGTAATTTTCTTCGTTCGAGAGAATATTACATAAGAGATCATTATTTACTCCATTGACCATCAGGCTGAACAAATCCGAATTCACCTTCAAAATTCTCCCCCAAATTCATATAAGAAGAAGAATAGAATTCTTCAAACTCCTCAACAAAATAATCACCAATTTCTTTCCTCTTATAATCCAAGAGACAGACAAAATTTCTTTGCCTTCTAATCACAATGGAAGCATTGAAAAATTTAGTATTTTGGTCTCCCTCAAGCAACCACAATACATGTTTTTCTTTTTCCTATTTGATCATCCTCTACCACTGCCCTTGCATCTTTTTTCTAAAGAACGACTACAACTATTTCTTCCTCTCAAATGAAGGTCGTACTAGCCTATCTGTGGTTTTGTTTCCAAGGCCTTAATTCTGATCTAGCACCAACCAAATTGATCACAAACGCAATGGCAAAGGTCGCCTTAGTTTTCTTAATTTTTACAATAAATACGAAGTTGTGTGGACTTCCCGTCCTTAATCCCAAGCTCTCTAAACCACTCTTGGGTACTACTGTCTCGGGTCTAGGCTGCCAAAAACTGACCTCTCTTCTCTGTGTTAGGAAAAACATGCCCGTGGTTCAAAGATGCATTAGGCAGATCAGCGACTTTCGCTTTAGGAAAGAGTGTGATCAACTCACTACCTACCACAATCTGACCAATAGGTCTACAGGATCCCTTTTACTGACCAAGTAAAGAGAATACCTCCACTATCCAAATCCACGTCCCCAGCCCCTTAGAAAATTTTGGAGCCACTTTCCTACTGTACTGGTGCCACCAGAAGATTCTATAACTCTAAGACATTCATTTAAATCCCTCGCAACACCCAAGGATCACCAAAATCTAAAGCCCCCTCTAAGACAAAATTTCAAAGACTCATCCTCTCTTAATACCAATTCGGTTCGTAACAATAGAGAACTAGAAAAGGGCTTCCTGCCTCCTAGAGTACTTTGGAGCCCCGGTGCACCATTTTTCCTTATTAACCACCCCTAACTCTATTCCACTCCTCTATTCCAAACAAAGCTTTTGTGATGCAATATGTGATGACTATAAACATGTATGAACATAAACTTGCTATATTATATTATATTATATTATATAAAAGTCTGACTGTGCAAATGAATGTGCCGAATACAGATGACTGCTTCATCAGTACAAGGGACAAGACATTTCATCCGTGAAGGAGCGAGGAGTAGAGGACAAATGTTTTGTCCCCCCCACCCCCAAATTTTGCTTGAAATCACCCATCCCCTCTCCATTCGTACGAGACGTTTTGTCGCCTTTCTTACCTTTTTTGTCTTTTTTTTGGCTTTGTTTTGTCCTTTTTTTTTTTTTTAAGTTTTTCAACTTTTTACTTTTTTTTCTCTCTTTTTTTTCCTTTTACTTTCATATATCTTTTTTTTTCTTTTACAATTTATTTGTTTTGCTTTGAAATACTGCAAATTTTGGCTTTTTGCTTTTTTCTGTTTTTTTTTCAGCCTCATTTACTTTGTTCTGAAATCCTCAAACATGTCTTTGTTTAAATATTTTTGTCGAGGCCATTTTTGTTCTCCTTATCTTAATTACTTTATTAGAATATAACTTTCCCAAAAATGTGTCCTATTTAAATGTCATTTTCCTTTTCATATGTATTCCCAAATAAGTTTTTATAAATTTTGTCTATTTAAAATCTTTGTTTCAAAATATATTGTAGTGATCCATGCAAATTTATTTAAATTTCTATACAAAAAAGTTCAATAAACTAAATATATGCGTGTGATAACTAATATACATACGTATATAGAAATGCCACCAATTGACACCATTTATTTTGATCTAATCACTATGGCACGTGCTTTTTAAGTGATTTTTTTTTTTTTTTGCTTTTTTCTTGCTCTGATATATATATAATTTGTCTTTTTTTTTTCTTAAATGTGTCTCTACGTACAACTATTTTTTTGCATCTACTTCTTAATATATTTAGAGTTGTCTTTTATTTAATTGCTCCAATAAATTTTTTTTTTTTAAATATGTCCACTCTTACACAGCCCTTTCAATTCTTAATAAATACTTTTCTCTAATCGTTCATGTGGAAGTTATTTTCTCAAATGTGTGCTTGCTTAATCATTTTCTTTTCATGCAGCTCTTTCAGCAACTAATTTTTACATATGCATCATACTAACTTTCCACATGTTTCCCGCCAAGGATTCTTATCTCACAGATATGCTCCACTTGTTCATATTCTTCAAGATAATATATATATATATATATATATATTACATTATATGTGACTTCTTAATATATATATATATATATGTATATATGTATAGGTAGAGAGAGGAGGAGGGAAAGGAACAATACTAAATATAGGACATACTTTTTATTTGGCTGTGTTGTTTAATATCAGTGATGTACTCATACATATTTCTACGTATAGTGATAGTTTTCTAGTACTTTCGCTTAAAAGAAAAATGATCGTACTTTAGCAAGAATAGGAAAATCGACACATTAGTGGAGTACTATTTTAAAAGACAGGGCACATGGCACCTTTGTGAAACTTTACAAGACTTAAAATGTAATAGACAAGCTGTATTTCGAACATTATAATACCACTCACAACAACAACAATAATAATCTCACTCATATTCTACAGACACAATATTAATATTCGGAACTGTGTCCACGCATATTCAGTCTCTGGGGCCTCATTACAAAAAATTAGACTTTTAGCCACAATAATTTTTAGCAAAACTTTTAATCACAATATTTATCGCGACTAATATATATTTAATCACAAACTTTAGTTCAATTTTTGTTATAAATAAAACTTTTAGCCACAAGATTTTTAGTCATGGAAGCATTTCATGAATAAAAATCTTGTGATTAAAAGTTTTAACCATAACAAAAATTAAACTAAAATTTATAACTAATTGTATATTAATTACAATATTTTGTTGTCATTAAAAATTATTATAACTAAAAGTGTAGTTTTTTACCATGTCTGTTAGCAATTTTCCATGTTTTTTAATATAGCTGGAGGCAATTGGGTCTCTTCTGCAGACTGAATTTCAATGATTGATACAATGAAGCAATGTTGTATTTTTATCATTCCTTTTCTTTTGTAAGAATTGCTATATGGCGGAACATCATTGTTTGCTTCTCGAATTAACTTTCTCACACATTTTTGGAACTCATATGGGCAGGTCTACACAGCGAAGCTTCTTTCCATCATATATATTATTCACGTGTATTACAAGTGGTACAGACATAAAAGACACACACACACGCGTGTGTGTATATATATATATATATGTATGTATGTATGTATATGTAATGTATGTATTATGAATAAGCCAATCATGTTCTTGAAAGCAACAATTCGATCCTAATATGCTAAAAAACAAAATGCATATAAAGATCATTAATGGAAGCGTAAAAATTCGACATACCTCCAGTCATTGGAATTTTCCCCTGTATGTAGTTTAATACTCTAGCTACTGCCTTCACTTATTTGTTTGCTTCTATCACTCAAACACTCAATACGAAGGTGTATAAAAGCTGGATATGAGAGAGAGGTGATAAGGCCCAAATTGAAAAATGTTCAACGTATGAACAAAATTTTCTCTCTGTATATTTGTATTCTGGTGCGTCATGTTTTCCCATCAAGAACCCATTTATGTACCAGAAAAAATATGTTACCATTGGATTCAATTTAATTCTGATTTAATGGGTAATATGAGACCATTTATGTAAAACCATTATAGCCAATAAATTGGTTTCAAAATTGAAACTGTTGATAATGTATAAACGGTTACATTTTCCCACTTGGTCTCCATATTTAACCATTAAATGCAACTTGCAAGAAAAAAAATATATAAATTATGGCGATAATTTCTCTAAATGTGAGTATTATCTTCCATGTATTACTATGTATTATTTCTCAGATTATATTCCCAATATGGTAACTAACTTTATGAACAAACCCAATGTTTATTCTCGGTCTTGCTAAATGTGAGTTTTGCTCTTAATAACTTTATGCGCAAATCAAATATGAGAAAACATCACAACTAAATAAGAGTTTCATTAAGATTGTAAACTATATGTACAAACAAATTACATTATGGAACCAAGTCCCATCTAAACTACATGATCCTTAAATGACTTTGGTGGCATTCCTTTTGCTAAAGGATCTGCGATCATTAATTCAGTGCTTATATGCTCTATGACCACTTTATTGTCCTTAATGCGTTCTCTTATGGCTAAATACTTAATTTTGATGTGTTTACTTCGACTGCCACTCTTATTATTCTTAACCATAAAGACAGCAGCTGAATTGTCACAATATATTCTTAATGGCCTAAACACAAAATCTACAATTCTAAGGCCTGACATGAAACTCTTTAACCATACACCATGCGAAGTAGCCTTAAAACATGAAATGAACTCTGCCTCCATAGTGGAGGTAGCAACTAATGTCTGCTTTCCACTCCTCCAGGATATAGCTCCTCCAGCCAGTATAAAGATATAACCAAATGTTGATGTCCTTGAATCAATACAGCCAGCATAGTCTGAATCAGAATAGCCAATCACTTCCAAATTGTCGATTAATCTATACATAAGCATGTAATCTTTTATACCTTGAAAATACCTCATCACCTTCTTTGTAGCCCTCTAGTGGTTAATGCCTGGATTACTCTAACATCTGCCCAACAAATGCAATGCCAGGTCTTGTATAGACCTGAGCATACATAAGGCTTCCAATAGCTGAAGCATAAGGAATATTGCTCATTTGATTTTTCTTGAAATCATTCCTTGGGCATTGGTTCAGATTGAACTTATCACCCTTCACAATGGGTGCTACACTTGGTGAACAATCTTTTATCCGAAATCTATCTAAGACTTTATTGATATAGGTTTCCTGTGATAGTCCCAAAATGCATCGAGATCTATCCCTATGGATCTTAATGCCAATGACATAAGATGCCTCACCTATATCCTTCATATCAAAGTTCTTAGAAAGAAATTATTTCACCTCATATAGAAACCCCTTATCATTGGTAGCAAGAAGGATATCATCCATATATAAAACAAGGAAACAAATCTTGCTCCCACTGACCTTCTGGTATATACATTGATCCATGATGTTCTCTTCAAAACCAAATGAAGTGATGAGATCGTGGAATTTTAAATACCATTAACGGGAGGCTTGTTTCAAACCATATATGGATTTCTTGAGTTTGCACACCAATTGCTCACCATCACTAGAGGAGAATCCTTCACGTTATTTCATGTAAACCTCTTCCTCTAGATCACCATTGAGGAATGCCGTTTGCACATCCATTTGATGTAACTTAAAATCAAAATGAGCCACTAGTGCCATACTCACACGAAGGGAATCCTTCTTAGATATAGGAGAAAAGGTCTCTGTGTAATCTATACCCTCTCTCTGAGTGAATTCTTTAGTAACAAGTCTTGCCTTATATCTTTCAATGTTGCCCAATGAGTCTTTCTTTGTTTTGAAGACCTATTTACATCCAGTGGTTTTAACACCATTAGGCAACTTGATAAGATCCCAGACTCCATTAGATGACATAGAGTTCATCTCTTCTTTCAAGGCATTATACCACAAGTTAGATTCCTTACAACTCATGGCTTGTGAAAACGTTTCTGGATCATTTTCGGCTCCAATATTGTATTCAAACTCTTGTAGATACACAATATAATCACTTGGAATCGTCAATCTGCTTACTCTAGTAGATCTTCTTAATGTTGGCTCAACATTCTCCTGAGGAGCATGTTGATCAACTGGCTGTTCAATAGGTTCTTGTATCTGTTGTTCAACTAGATCTACTACTTCTTGATTAGCAGTCTGTGGAACTTGAATGACTTGCTATTGTTCAACACGCGTTTGAACTGTAGGCATGTTGCATAAAACAATCACTCTACCACATGAAGTAGAAGGCTCAGCATCTGTATGATCTTTCTTTGGAACAGTGTTCCAGGATTGACGCTCCCACTAATCAAGTCATTTTCAAGAAATTTGCATTCCTTGTGTCCACAAACCTAGTAGTATGTGATGGACAATAAAATCTTAATCCCTTAGACCGTTCAGTATAACCAATGAAATACCCACTTATGGTCCTTGGGTCTAGCTTATTTTCTTATGGATCATAGATTCTCACTTTAGACGGGCATCTCCAGACACGTATATGTCACAAACGCAGTTTCTAACCTTTCCATAACTGGAACGGTGTCCTTGAGACAGCCTTGGTTGGAACTCGATCTAATATATACACAGCCGTCTTGAGAGCTTCACTCCACAAAGACTTAGGGAGCTTAGAGCTGCTAAGCATACTCCGTATCGTATCCAACAATGTTTGGCTTCTTCTTTCTGCTACACCATTCTGATCTAGAGAACCAGGCATAGTGTACTGGCAACTATCCCATGTTCCTGAAGAAACTTCGCAAATAGACCAGGCACTTGTCCATCTTCGGTGTATCTACCATAGTATTCACCACCTCTATCAAATCTCACTTTCTTTATTTGCTTACCACATTGTTTCTCTACTTCTACCTTTAACACTTTAAAGGCATCTATAGCTTCATTTTTGTTATGAAGCAAGTAGAGATACATATATCATGAGTAATCATCAACAAAAGTAATGAAATACTTTTGACCATATGCGTCTATGTCTGGACTACAAATATCTGTATGTATGATCTCTAATAAGTCTGAACTCCTCTTGACACCTTTCTTTGACATATTGGTCTGCTTTCCCTTTATGCAGTCCACACAAGTGTCAAAGTCAGTAAAATGTATAGTACTAAGTACCGTATCATTCACTAATCTCTTTATTCTCTCAATAGAAATATGACTAACCTACAGTGCCACAACATAGAGGATTCTTCATTCATAGCACATCTCTTAATGCCAACATTATCAAGAACATGCATAGAAGTATAAGAAGCTTTATCTTGTAAATTAATTTTGAAAAAACCATTTGACAACGTACCATTTCCAATAAGTTCAGATCCATAAAACAAACTAAATATAGTGTCTGAAAAATTAAAGGAAAAACCCAACGGTATAAGCCTTGAAACAGAAATTAAATTCCTTGAAAAACTAGGAATATAAAATGTCTTTTCCAACTCTAAAACAAAACCACTACTTAAAACTAATCTGCATGTTCCGACTGCTTCCACATGTAAGCGCATCTTGTTGCCTGAATTGATGCACTACTCACTTCCCACTGGCTTTCTTAGGTTTTGCAACTCTTGCAAGGAATTAGTGACATGAATTGTAGAACCAGAATCAATCCACCATGTGTTATGCCCAACATCAACCATATTAGATTCATAACAAACAAGTGAGAATTGAGTACTTTTTTTATTAAGCCATTTCTGATATTTAGGACAATCTTTCTTTATGTGCCCCTTCTTTTTGCAGAAGAAGCACCTAGATTCCTTCTTGATATCAGCTTGTGTAGGCAGTTTGCCTTTTCCCTTATTTTTGGCTTGCTTCTTATTATTCCCTTAAGTTACCAAATGCACACTCTCTCCCGCTTCCATACCAAGCCTTCTTTCTTCTTGAACACACATGGTCATCAATTCATTGATGGACCACTTATCCAAGTGTGTTGTAGGATATTTTGAAAAGTTCATATTGTTGTGGGAGAGTGTTAAGGATGCAGTGCACAAGGTAAGTTTCAGACATCTCAACCTCAAGAGTCTTCAACTGAGCCGCTATATCCCTTGTTTGCATAATGTGCTCACGCACACCATGAATGCTGGTAAGCTTCATGGATGAAAACTTCATTATTATTAAGGTGCTTGCCAAAGCTTTGTCTGATGTAGCAAACTGCTCATCAATTGCCTTCATCAAAGCTCGCATATTGTCATATTGCTCCAATTAATCATGTATGTCAGCTGAGATCTTGGTCTTTATGAACATTACACAGAGGCGATTAGATCGCTCCCATTTTTCATAACAATCAATATCATCCGGTTGGCTGGTCTGCGTAATGGCAGGTGGTTCATCCTTGTGGATAGCAAAGTCAATGTCCATTATGCCTAAATGAAGGAGAATTCTCTCCTTTCACTCCTTATAGTTATCACCCTTAAGTTTAGAAATGTCACATTTAAAATCAGAGTAGTTCATAGTTTGCAAAGCTGTATAATTAAACATATATGCTTATGTTACTAAATTAAGGCTACAATACTTTATGACATGTTCACCAATGTAAATCATGCATTAAAATATGAATCAAATGACATAAAAATTGCCTGTGGGCTAAGTTTTTAATTCAAACAAAGTCATATATCGTTATGATGACACTATCAAATTATATTCCTTTTTCTTAATTCCTGTGGGTAAATTAAGAAAGATAATTTGATACATCATCCTAACTAATCATATTAAATATAATAAAAATTTCAGTGGGATAAAATTTATTATATTATATATGATTAATCACAATTTAATGCCCTTTTATCATATGTGATTTAAACACTTAATATAATTTTGCATAATCAAAGATGCTGTGGCTATTCTCTAATTATTCAAAATTATACGTATCACTAAACATTTATACTAAATTTTGTTCATAAATATATTGCATTTACCTAAAGCAATATAAATAAATATGAACAAAGAGCATGAACATTATATGCACATAAATATACAAACTTATATCTACACCAAAAGGTATAATATTCATAACAAATATAAAAAATTATGAATATTCAAAATTATGAATTTTTTCATAAATTTATTCCATAATATGAAAAATTTCATTAAAAGAAATACCAAAATTGTGGATATTATGAAAATCTCATAAAATTATAAAATCTGAAAATTTTATGAAATTTTCCTCGAAAATATCACTTTATGAAATTTGGGAAAATATAAAAAAAAAATTTAATTTTTGGGTTTTTTTTTCCAACCCATTGAAAACGACATGTCGTTTTGAGCATTAAGCCCAAAACAACGTGTCATTTCAGTAACTGAAATGTAGCCTACCAATAGTTCAAACGACATATCGTTTTACTCCTTATGGTCTGAAACGACATGTCATTTCCTTACGGCGAAAACACTCTTTTCTCTAGTTGAATCGACATGTTATTTTTGGTCTCAATACCTGAAAACGACATGTCATTTTTTGGAGGCAAAATGCCCCTTTCTCAGCCAGAAACGACATGTCATTTTGGCTGACCCAAGGCCAAATGACATATCATTTTCATGTCGTCTTCAACCTCTGCATAGGTCAAAACGACCTGGTTGACCCGAATTTTGACCCGGTTTCAGACTCGGCTCGTTTTTCACCATTCGGACACTGTTTTTAACATTTCAAATTAGAAAATTCTTAGAAATTGAGTGTCTTAATGATTTCTAATCTTAGTTTCAATTAAAAAACGTTAAATACAAAAACCCAATAATAAAAAAATTTTCCAACGGGTGTGTGCCATAGACTGTATATTCAAGGAAGAGGTAATAGATTCACTTTGACACCAAATGAAAGCAACAATTCAATCCTAATATGCTAAAAAACAATATGCATATAAAGATCATGACCAGAAGCGTAAAAATTCGACATACCTCCGGCCATTGGAATTTTCCCCTATATGTAGTTTAATACTCTAGCTACTACCTTCACTTGTTTGGTTGCTACTATCACTCAAACACTTAATATGATAGTATATAAAAACTGGATATGAGAGAGAGGTGATAGGGACCAAATTGAAAAATGTTCAACTTATGAACAAAATTTTCTCTCTTTATATTTGTATTCTGGTGTCATGTTCTCCCATCAAGAACCCATTTATATACCAGAAAAAATATGTTACCATTGAATTCAATTTAATTCTTATTTAATGGGTAATATGAGACCATTGATGTAAAGGCATTATAGCCAATAAATTGGTTTCAAAATTGAAACCGTGGATAATGTATAAACGGTTACAGTTCTTGCTTTAACCATGTTGTCCGGCACCTGTCTTAAGAAAGCACCAGGGATAAGATATGATTGCCCTTCCTACATACATGCATATGATTAATGTGTGTTTCACGTTGAACATAGTTCTCCACTAAACGTTTAAAAATAAAACCGTAACATGCGGTTTGTTTTATACAACAATCGTTAAAAATATGCAATATTAAATTGGAATAACTTAACTTATGTCTCGCACACCTGATCGAACTAATTTTGAACCATCCAAATATAAAGCTCTTTACAATTAGCAGTTACAATGTAAAACCTTTGCATGCTACAGTATTTGAAATCATTTTATTAGTTCGAACCAATTTGTCAAACATTATGTTAGTTTCTTATTATTACACAATTTTTAATGAACGAAAATAAACTTCATATTAGAGCTTATTACTTTTGCATGTTAAAGTAAACCGTTTGCTTTGCTATACAATTTTTAAGTGATATATATATATATATATATATGTGGGTGTGCTGCGGTACGACATAAGCACCAAAACTTCACCAACGTGTAACGTTGCTCTTCATTCCCGGTGAAATGCAAATCAGTTGGAGATCGTTGGAGGTCTTCTGACGAGATCTTCTCTCCCTAAACTTCTTGCAAGTGGAGTTGGAAGTAGGGTGTAAAGTAGTGCGGCAATGGACAGAAACCGGTTCCAAGAGGTGAAGTATACTTTTTTTATTGTGATAAATTCGGGTTATGAAGGACGAAATTGTCATTCTATCATAAAGTACATATTTTTCAGCATTAAAAATTGAAGGGGCCTCACCCAAAAAAAGGGGCATGGTGACATCCAATTAAAAAGAGGCGGTAAGTTACTAGAAAAGGAAGGAACTGTCCGAAACATTATGACGTGTCTGGAAAAAATGTAAGAAGTAATGTACGAAGGTTGTGAAGGTTATTCAAGTTTTTTAAAACTTTTAATGAAGAGAATGAGTACCATTACATGTTTTGAATGGTAAATAGCAATATTAGCCAGTGTTTTAGTTTTTCATAAAAGTAGTTTTGAAGTTTGGAAAAAAAAATGTAAAGAAAAATTGTTGCATAATACCTCTTTTGTGTTTTACTAATGGTGTAATTGATTTCGTTTATTGTTTTCCTTAGAAATGTAAGTGAAGAGTGCAGAATAAAAAGTTGAAAAAAAGAAAAAGAGATACAGTTTTGGTTTAGTCGAAAGCACCGACGGATGGAGAAATGAAATTTAATTTTATCACTATCAGACAATTTTGATGAAATACAAAGAAAAGAAAGTAATGACAAGCGAATTTGGCAATTGGATTGTTATAAAATGTAACAAAAATGAAAGTAATCATAAGTTAAATATTCACTCAATTTAAAGGTATGAACAAAAACAAAACTGAAAGTAAGAGAAATGAAAGTCCAACAAGTATGTAAATAATAAGTCCTTATTACAAATAAGTAGCATTAATACAAGAGCGACTGTTAAAAGTGAAACAAACAACACAGTGGCTAGAAACGAAAGTGACAATTATACATAACCTTGCATTAAAGGTTCAAAGTTGTGGCTATAAACCTATTATATGTGTTGAAGTAAGAACTCAATGTCGTAGCAAGAGCTCTCATCATACGTCCCAACGCCAGCATCTAGGGGGAATAAATTGATTAGTTTTTTTATTATGTCCGTTGTCATACATCTCGAGGTCATCAAGCATGGGCATCTTGACATCAACATTTTGGCTAGAGTGAGGAAATTGATAGTGTTGCATGGACTTTGGACTTTGGCTAGAATATGATGGAGTGCTTGTTCTTCTGTTACATCAAAGGCTCCATGTTGTCTTGTTGTGTCCATGTCTTTTGCATATAGCACATTGCTTCTTTTGCTTATGCTAGCTAAAGCATTTGTTGAAAGTTGTCCATGTTGTGGCATGTTTACAATTCTTTTATTAATCACTGTTACCGAATCTCGAAGCACTGTAAATGTTGGGGTAGATTCATGGCCAGATTGTTCTTGCTGCATGGAAGATGGTGGTAGTTATGTGGGGATGAATAGGTGTTTAAACTTATCAGTTAAGTTCGCAAGCTTAGTCTTTGCTGCACTGTATAAGTCCTTGAACTTTGTTGCATAGTAGGCTATCTTATTGAAGTGTGATGCCAAAGAAGCATACCTTGTTTTTAAACTTTTTAGGTTAAGTATTTAATGGGAGATTAATGGAGTAACAGATACCAAGATAAAGTGCTAGAATAAGGTTAAAAAAAAAAACCTTTTAATACTAGGGACTAAACCATGGCCAAGGACAAAGCTTCATGCTGTGGTATAGTGTGCGTTTTTTTTTGTACAACATCATGACTTCTTTGTTTCATATCTTAGTTATGAGGGAAAAAATCAAGATCAAATTATTACCCTTGTCTTAATACATATAGATAGAGGTTTTGTTGCATTTACTATTAAATGGAAAACTCTTTTGAAGACCAATCTAATCAGAAAACCCAAATTTATTCCGCATTCAAGGTAACAATATTTATACACATGTCGAATCTTCGAATCAGATTGCAATTAGAAGCATATAAATCAAAACACGTGACTCAAATCAAAATATACCTAGTCAACAAAATTCGAATGCGTCTATATAAGTCGGCCTAAATTACACCCTTAGTTCTAAGTCTAAAGCACATGTTTGTATAATTGTAGAGAGAAGCCATCTAAAATATCAAATCAAGTACTCGTAAATTACATAATTAATTTGATGCGCAAATGCTTTTTGTGTCTGCTCATACAAGATTGAAATCTGCATATCATATTAAATGTATTTGCATTAATGAAGGACCCATTAATGCTTGATTTAATAATTCCCTTTTCTAGGTGAGAGAATGTTGTTTTGTACTCAGGTAGTTTTTACAATAATGGGTCGTAAAAAAGAAATGTTATAATATGTAAAAATGCACGAGTTTATAAGATTGAAATAACTTATTTAGTATTTTATGTGTTATTAAATTCTTTAATTACGCATTTTGTATGTCTTTAGTGTTTTAGTGTGTTTGCTATAAAATATATTAAATTATATATTTTTATTATGTTTTTATGTTTAAGTTTATTTTGTTAATTTTTAAAAGTGTTTTTATATATTAAATATTTAATTTTTGTTATGAATATAATATTATGATGGATGTCCATAACCCCCAAACTCTTCAAGTCTCATAACCCCCAAAGCTTCACAAATTCTATAACCTCTATTTGTTACAATTTATTCATAGTTATTTTCTCCATTTACAACACCATTAAGCCTATTGTAACATATGGGCATCTTTAGCCTATAAATAAAGGCTTTGAGAGGCATGTAAAATAGTAGAAGAAAAAAGAAATAGATATTATTCTCTCATTCTCTTGTGTTCTTCTTTAGTTTTTCTTTACTTCTATACTATATTCTCTTGTCTTGTTCTTTTTATTTTATAACACATTATCAGCACGAAGAAAGTGAGAGTCATCGCTAGTAAATACATTGTTCACAAGAGCATACAAACTTTGGAAAGCGGAGGCTCTTTTTCATAAAAAGGTGAGTTGCTTTACTTTTCACTTGGCACAACAAAAGTAATAGGCCATTTTGCATGTGACCATAGAGATGTCACATACATGCATAACCGTAAATAACATACTAAATCCATGCTCCCCACAAGAATGAGATATATTATCACACAAACAAAATAAACATAAAAATAATCAAGTACATATATGTTAATAAGTAATATAAAAACATTATCGCTTATTTGTTAAATATATAAACATTTTAAATATATAAACTATTGCGGTTCAACTATTGTAAATAGATGTTTATTGTTATTCACTAAACAATGTATATACTATTTATTGATTGTTTATTGATATTTTTTTTTTATCTTCTAATTTGATTAATATTTTTGTTATAGTATTTACCATGGCAAATCTTACCAAGTTGGAATTTGTAGCCCTTGATATTACGGGCAAGAACTATCTAGCATGGATACTTGATGGTGAAATTCATTTGGATGCATGGGTCTTGGAGACACAATCAAAGAAGGAAATCAAGAATCATTACAAAACCGCGCCAAAGCAATGATTTTCCTTCGACACCATCTCCATGAAGGATTAAAAACTGAATATCTTACTGTAAAAGATCCACTTGACCTTTGGAAA